>VNKB01003409.1:0-78648 GCA_008042735.1 Drosophila leontia | reverse complement strand
AGAATTAAATTCTCTTCTAAATAGACTACAACGGTTGTTGAAAACCGCTTTTTATATTTTTTACAGCATGTTAAAGTCAATATTTTATCCCGAAAAATGCAATATTGACTTTAACATGCTGTAAAAAATATAAAAAGCGGTTTTCAACAACCGTTGTAGTCTATTTAGAAGAGAATTTAATTCTAAAGAGAATAAGCCTTTATTCGTTTCAATCGGTCAATAAGTTTTTTAGTTATCTCTCCCGCCAATTAGGGACTTCTGTGACGAGGCGCTTCAGTAAACTACTTATAAGTCCGCCATTTTGAATTTTTTTTTTTTTTTTTTAAATTTATTTAAGCACTTTAAATATGTATAAAAATATACCAAAAATTGCAAGAAGCTTGGTCGTTTCTTTACCTTCCAAAAAAAATCGCGAAAAACAGCTATTTTTTGGCCTCCTAATTCAGGAAACCCCCTTAAACGGATAGCAAGGCAGATTTAGTTTCTTTATTTGATAAATGATTGAGGAAATTTATTTATTTAGTCATTTTTAAGTTTAAGGAATTAAGGGACTGAATTCAGATATGATATAGAAGGCAACCTATCCAAAATAGAATTTATTATTATTATTTATACAAATATTATATTTTTTTATGTGAATATATTAAGTTTTTTTCAAACAATATACTTTTAAACTTTTGGTTGCTGATTTTTGAATTTATAATTTCATTTATATCATTTTTATAATTTTTTGTTAATAATTTTATTTTAACAGATTTAAGGGTATTTTATTAAATTTAAACTAATTAAATTTAAAGTTAACTGCTTAACCTGCTTGTTTATTTGCCATGTTGTAAGCAGTCCATGTGGCTTAGCAGTCCACCAGCAGTCGACACTCAGCACACAAGCAGTCCAAATGGTGGTAAAGCAGCAGAAATGGTGTTGCCTGTAAAGCAGTGCAAGGAAATTTAACATATTGTTAACATTTACTGTTAAGATACCAATTTAAACAAATAACAAAAATTGTTTACTATATTGAAAGACAAAAAAAAATGGTAATAATTATTTAATATAATATTATTTTTGTTTAAAAAAAAAATAAGCTTAAGTTTTGCTTTTATTACAAGAAATTTTCGACTCCTTAAAGTATATTTTACTGATCAGCATCATCAGTCTAAGCGATCTAGCCATGTTTCTCAGTTAGAGGTTAGTTTTTGGGGTATTAGGCTATTTATTTAAGCTATTTAAGCTGAACATTCTGCTCTTATTGTAAAAGCAAGACAAAAAATTATATCTAAATGTGCCAAACTTTAATAAAATAAAAATATTTTAAAAATATATCTTTAATTTAAGAAAATAAAAAAGCTACAACTTCGTTCTTAAAGCTTAAAGCTAAAGCTCCTTCAAGTAATTTCGGTGACTTGTTACTTCGGTTTCCATTTGATTAAGAGATATATAAATAGATAAACCCACACTGAAAGGCAATCAGTTCTGAATAATATATGGAGAAGTTGAGTGACCTGGGAGTACGCAATAAAAATCACAAAAATTCTAAATAAAATCCAAATAATTTCGATTTGTTTTCGTAAAAATATATCCCCAAAATCTATCGAATAATCCGCATTGCAACTGAATCCTTAGACTCAACCTCTCTCCTTGCTGCGAAACTCATCCCCACACAGCAACAGTTTAACAATGCCGACATTGAATTCCCATGGCAACTGAGCAAATTCCGCCGTTGTTGTTTATTTTGGATACAAATTCTAGCCCAAAGTCAGCAAAAAAAACAACCAGAACCCAACTAAAAAATCAAAATAAATAATAAAATCGTCAAAAATACTTACCAATTTAACATAGAAAAAACCAAGAGTGCTTTGAAAGTGTGTCATTCAATGGAAACACTTTTTTACACATAATTTCGGACAGCGGCCGTACCTCTCTCCCCCTGAATTCTAAATATTATTTTTTGTAAAACGCGAAAAACCCACTCGAAAACCGCAGTAAAGTAAAATACAACATGCCGACGATACCCAAGCGCGATTACAAGCCCAACGGTGGCGGTGGCAAGGGCTCGGGCATGGATTTCCTCATCAATCGGACCGAGGTCACCGAGATGCAGCTCAAGTGGCAGGATACCCCATGCCCGGCTCCACCCTGCAAACAGGCTTTCTGGTGGGCCAGCCAGCCGAAACCGATCAAAATCAAAGGTTGCCCCAAGTGAGTAGTAAACAGACAACACCCAAAGAATGTTCTTTGGTACCCTGTAGGAGGATAGGGAAAGTGGGGTATATATTTTGAATTTTTATTTAAGAATATATGATATAAATTAAGTATGTATAAGTTCAATGCTGCAAGAAGCTTTAAAATCTGTGAGATATACTATTCCAAAGAATGCTACAAATGTTAACAGATGCAATTTAGGTCCTAAAATACTTTATAGCATACTTTTAAGCACATATTTAGTTGATTTTAGATCTTTAGCGATCAAAAAGATAAAACTTAAACCTATAAATATGTAAATAAATAAAAGAAAAAATCTCGTATTAAATAACACAACAAATCTCAACTGTCTCAATTGTCATTAATAAATTCAAGACCAACAAAAATCAATAAAATTAAGTAACAGGTATCTTTCAAATATCACATCTTAATCCTTGTCAGTCCCTGTCACGCTTGCAGAAAGGGATTTCCCCCCTAACTTGGGGTCAATGGAATCCAAGACCAAAAAACGAAAGTCATAAATTGCGTAAATAAATTATTAAACGCTGGCCCATGTTCGCGGCGCGGTGCGATGGTTAATATACAAAGGCCTAGCCAAAGGACACGCGAACCAACGGCCACCAATTTCTGTGTGAACGGAAAAGGAAACCTTCGTGTCCCGAAAGGGAACAAAAGGAATATAGAGTATATATAGGTTGTGGAATGATGAAGGGAAAATTACGAAAAGTGTGCAAGTCGTTGAGTGCTTAAAACTAGAAATTGACGCACTATCATAAAAATATATACATATATCTAAAAGATAATGACTGGGGCAGGACTTTTTGGGTCGGATTAAGGTCAAATAACAATAAGGATGATCGTAAAAATTGATAAAAAATAAAAGACAACTTTAATGTCTGGATATAAAGTTGTATCTAAGTTATTTTTTTGTTAAATAAAATAAGGAATTAAGGTCAACTAAGAAGCCCTTAAATTCAAGATAATTATTCCAAAGTTAATGCACTTTTTGGAAAGGTTTAAGGTCACCAAACGACTTCCGATGATCTCAAAAAGTAATGAGTAATGAGAAAGCTTCAAAATAAGTATAGGTGTCCACCATAATCTCTCATATGCATCTACTCCCTGACCTTTACCACTTGGTCACCCTCCTTGGAGTGCCTAGAAATCCACTTTATTATGCTCAGTAAGCTCCCTAGAACTCGGCTTATCAGGAAGGTTCAAACAATTGACCTTGGCCATTGACATTATCCGGGTGTAGGAGTTCCAAGTAAAAGAACTAAAGCACCACCCACCTCCAATTTCAATGTCAGCCCGCGAAATGCGTGAAGTCATCTCCCAAGCAAAGTAAGCGGAAATGTGGACACCAACGAATAAAATTCAAGGTCCCACCAGGTACTACCAGGTAAAACCTTTAATTGGCAAGGCAAGGGAAAAAAAAACTAGCTCTTATGCAAAGTAGAATTCTTGGGAACTTGGATGGCCGCCGCCTGTTAACAGTTCGCATTATTATTGCAACACCTGCCAACGGTCAGGCCCCCAAACTTCGATGTAAAGCCGAAGAGACACTCGAAGAAAAATAGTAAATTAAATAAGATATTTAATTATTCATTTTGATTATGAAGATGATAAAATGCTTGACTTTATAGAAACAAAACATAAATGCCATTGATAAGGGAATAGAAATATACCATAGCCTACTTTTAGGCAGCCTTTCAATTGTTTTTAAATCACTGAAATCCTTTAAGAAGTAAATCCTACTATTAAGTACCCCCCAATTTCTCCAAGTGCCCCCGTCCGACTGTTGACCACGGGCCGAAACACAATCGAAACCGGGTCCGAGCTCAAGTCCTGCGAGTCCTTTGGTCATTTGGCGTTTGCCATTCGAACCGTGCGGTACGTGTGGTGTTCCGCCGTGAAAACCAAACAAAGAACCAAACGAACGAGCGAGCAACACCTGACCGAAACAAAATAGTGGAAAAAATATTGATTAACTTTTTCGGAACTCTTTGCGCGGTGTGTGTGTGTGAGAGCGAGTGGTGGCTATTTATAATGAACGAGGCGACCGGTGGCCACCGGTGGGAGCAGCAGAAGCAGGGATAACCAAAGCGGACAAACTGGAAGAGAAGACCATGCCAGAGGCGAGGCAGCCGGAGCAGCAGCAGCACCCAGCACCCAACTCAGATCCAGAACACTTCCCCGACAATAGACCAGAGCGTGTGCAGAACTTCTCCTTTGCCAGCAGCTATCCCTACGCACCAGGACGTGGCTCCAACTCCAATTCTAACTCTAACTACAACAACTACAACTCCAACTCCTACAACGTCCAGCGCTATCAAAGCCCCTACAATTTCCAGCACGTGGTGACCAACGCTTTTTCCGTGCTGCGTCATCAGCCCTCGGAGGAGCAGGAACACCTCGATTCCTTTCCAGCAGCACGACCCCAGCAGGCCATCGTGCGGCCCACCATACGCCGCGAGGAAGCGGCTGGGATCAGGGATCGGGATCGGGATCGGAATCATGAGCATGTAGAGGCCCCCGCTAGATCCTTCTTTTCGCGCAGCAACCAGGACCCAGTGCGCAGCTTTGCCGATGAGCTGAGCCAGAAGCTGCGCTTCCTGGCGCCGGAGGAGAACTACGCTGGTGGCAGTCATAGTGCCGGTTCCGGCGCCTGGTTAGACAACGCAATGGCGCAAAGACCGCGTTTCGAGACCACAGTGCCGCAGGGCATCTTTCTGCCGCCGCCGCACGAAGTCCAAATGATCCCGGCCACCATGCTGCGAAGGCATGTCTACGCCTACTCCTCGTATCCCATGATCCTGCAGAGCTACTACTCCAAGGAGGCACAGCCGCAGCCGCCAGTAAGCGAGAGCAGGGAGCACAAGGTGACCGCCACTCGGTTGAATGGAGTGCGTGCCACGGCGGCTTTGGCAGCTGCCACAGCTGCGGCGGCGGCGACGGAGACGGCGGCCTCCAAATCCAACCAAGACTCCTCGCAATCCCTGGCCGGTGGCCTGCACATCACCAAGGCGCAGTTCCAACAGCAATTGCAGCAGCGTCGCAACCAAAGCGACAAGAGGTAATAAAAAGGCCAACCCCAAGCGAATGGGGCAAGTGGGGCAGGTGGCATGGAATGGGGAACTACTGACCACAGTACAAAGTGGGCCAAAATATATTACCATAAATTCAAATGAGAAATATACACCGGCGGGGGCTGGGTATGGAAATGGAACCAGAACCAGCGACAGGCTCCCCACAGCTTTCCGCTTACTGGCCTTTTATCGATTGACAGCTTAACAATTAAATTACAAATGTTTTTGTTGGCTTTAAAACGAAACATAGAGTTCTAATTTTGGTCAAAAAAACATGTAATATATATTATATAGTATAAGTTTGACCTTTTGGGGTTTTCTGATAGCTGGAAGTATTTTTTGTTTCATTTAAAGAGAACCCTTTGATAAAAAATTTAAAAAAATATAGTAATTGTCTTAAAAATATGCTTTTAAATTTAATAACTTAAAATACAGGGATGGAAATATTTAAAGGCATATCCTAGCCCTGTTTTTGAAATGATTTAAAATCTGAAATAGATTTCTGCTGAATCACTCTACATTTTATATTATAACCTTAACCTAAAGATCTTTAATAAATATATTTAAATTAGAAAATGTGTAAGAATATATTCCTTAAAGGTTTCTTAATCCATGAGTAATTTTATATTAAAAAAAAGCTTAATATTTTCAAGGGGTTGCTCTTTTAAGATAGCTTTTAAAATAATTTAGTGTCTTCAAAATATTTTTGGTATCTCTGAAATTTTTCTAATATAATTTCATTCCAAAAAAGTATACTAATTTATTTTGAAGGTATTACACATTTACTTTAAGCTAAGATCTTTACCCTAAACCCTCTTCATCTTTTCCCCAATAATTTAATTATTTAAAAAACCCCGCTCGTATTGACTCTTCAACAATTCAATTAGAAATGTTTTTCCAATAACATTCGGACATTGTAAATTCCCCGAGCGATGTGATTAATTTATTTAGCGCATTCTCGTATCGGGGGAAACTACACTCGTTTCGCCTTGCATAAAAAAGGACATGCGAACAAAGGACCTCGAATGTGTCGTGCCAGAGGAGAATATTCTATATTCCCTAGCGCACTCAGCTTAAATAATTTAAATCAAGATTTCGTAAACAACAACAAAGGGAGGGGATATGTCCAGGAAAAAAGTGGAGTAAAAAAAAAGTGCCACTAATGGAGGGAAATTAAGTTCAATTACCACACCAAAAAGGCAACTAAAAAAAGGACACCTATGATGGAAAGCTATTCTGGCAAATGAGACCAAAAAAGGGTTAATAGAATAATATGTAATATCATTCAAAGTGGCAATAAGAAGGCCATAGTAGCGTTTGACTAATAGGACATAAGGAAGCCCCTTTTGGGTAGAGAATAGAGCTTGAGGGGGTTTATAACCCCCCAGATTGGTCTTCCTTTTCGGTCTTTAGACCCAGACCCAGAGAGAAACACATCGTCGTCGTCGTTGTTGTTTGTTAGCCAGTAACTTCAATGTGACTTCCTGTTTTGTGGGCCAAAAGTGGCTGAAAAATTTGCATAGGTCACGAGTTCAGGTGCCAAGTTCCTCCTATTTGCAATGTCTGAGAATGTGAGTATGTACTGTATGTAATTCCCCCATTTACTTGGCCGTTCTTATACATAAAGATTAGCAAGTCATAAATTACTACTCACCGACTGGACTCTCTCTCTCTCTCTCTGGTAACCTTAAAGCTTTAACGCTGGGCAAAGGAGTTCTTCCATTTGACCCAAAAGTGTAGTGAACTTTGGGAAATTGATTCGAATCGGAGATGACTTGACAAGCGGCCTGCGAGGGCGTTGAGAAAATGCACAAATTTGATGGTTATCGCGACTTTGGCAGTGCAACAGATTTAAGGTTTCTAGAAAGAGTAACAGAAAATATAAATACAAATAGTACACTGTGAAAATAGGAATATTATTTGATGAAAGAATATATTTTATGTGAATTTTAAAATTTTAGAATTATAAATTTTAAGATAAGCTATGATCCTAAGACATAATTATTAGTTGAATGTCTAAATACATGTTACATTTATATTTTTTTTTTATTAGCTATTAAAAATTTTTAATATACTAAAATTTTAATATATTTTTTAAACTCTATCTAAGACATATTTTGCATATTTTCTTAACAAAATATTAAATTCTTAATCGAATTTTAACTTTAAACTAAATTTATAAGCTAAATTCGGGTTGAAATACCCTCGAATTTTAAAAATATCATAACTATTCCAAAAATGCTTTGATTTCAAATCGAAAAACAGCACTTTGTTAGTTTTTTTTAGTTCAACAAATCGGCATACTAAATTTTATATTCAAAAAAATTAAAATTTTTTTCAATATTTTGACCATTTTCTAAATATAAAATATATAAATAAAGGGTCGGAAATGACTGACTGAGTTTTAAGCTTCTAACTGTCCTAATTTCTACCCTGAAAGGAGGTATTTCTTTCAAATTTTCCTTTAAAAACCTTTAACCTTATAAATATATATTTTTTTATACTATTTTAGTCCAAAAACAATTTTTTTTAATCTTTTTAAGCTACCTTTAAGCTCTTTTTTAAGGATTATAACTATTTCTACCAGTGTGGGAGTTTTTTGAACTGGGTCGAGGTTTACTAATTGATGGCTTTCTCACCTGCTTCTTCTGCCTATCTATGCGCTTCTCCTCCCCCACAGACCCATCGTGCCGCCGCCAGAGCCCTACAAGAACGTCATGTACGACCGTCGCGTCATAAAGGGCAGCAACTTCGGCAACGCCTCCTTGGTGGTAAATATTCTGCTGCATTTTCTCAGTTCTCTGTCAGCCCTGACCCGGGGACTAATCCACTTTTCTGTTGACGCCTCCAGACGGATGTGGATCCCTTCGACAAGGCCGCCGAATTGAGGCGCCGCAATATGCTTCGCAAGCGAACGGTGCAGTGTCGCAATCAGAGAAACGTCCTGGGAACACCACCGCCAGTCAAGGGACGCAAACACGAGACGATCCAAACCGAGAAGTATCTGGAGAAGCTGGTCCAACGACCGCCAGAGTTCAACGTGGATACCCAAACAGATTTGTTCCTGGAGAAGCCGCCCACACCGCCATTTGTCCCCGCAAAGGTGGGCGTGGATGTGGGCACTGAAATCGGAGACGGTGAGCTCTTCCACTTCGATGCCGAGGCCCAGCCGATCATCGATGTCCTGGTGGATGCCTGCATTGAACAGAGCATGCTGGAGGTGGCCCACGAGATGGAACTAGAGAGTCTGCGGCGCAAGCAGGAAGAGTGAGTCCATCAAAAAAAGATTCCTTTAAGGATTTAACTTTATTTAAACGCATCCACAGATTCCTGGCGCAACGCGAGGCGGAGCTAGCCGAGCTGCGCCGCCTGGAGGCCGAGGAGCTGCGCTTGCAGGCTGAGAAGGAGCGCCGTTTGCGCCAGGACAAGATTGCCAAGGAGCTGGACGAAGAGATGCAGAAGAGCGTGACGGCGGCCAAGCTGCTCCAGGGCCATATTGCCAGTCTGGTGCCCGAGGTCCTCGAGAACATCGAGCCGGCCAGCGATGCCGTCAAGAAGGAGCAGCTGATGAAGAGCATCTGCCCCTGGCTATCCGCCGAGGTGGCCGAGGAGGTTGGCCATATTGTAGACTCGCGCGAGATCCTCACGGCCATTATCCAGGAGATCATCAAGCAGCGTGCCGAGATCTATGCCGGCTACCGAGACGCGGAGTCGGAGCCTTCAGCAGGACCGCCAGACGTCTGCGAGGAGGAGGGCTGCATGGTCGACGAGCTGGAGGCGTGCCCCTGCGAAACGGGGACGGAGGAAGAGTGCCCCCCGCCACCAGCTCCAGAACCGCATCCCTAGGATTGATTTCTCGTTCAAGATTAGTTGAAGTTTTGATTCCACATACACACACACACACACACACACGATATTTACACACGCGACGCGAAAGTACCGCTACGACTTCGAGGAACGCTTGTTGTGCGCTCGCACCTCTGTTTTTGTGTCTGGCGGCTTCGAGGGACTCGCCGGACGCCAAACACAACAGCACAGTGGCGGCGGCGACACGAAAGACACGGCAAATTGTCCACAATTGTTAAAGGTTTTTGTGTTAACCCGAAAAATTCAACGAATAAAGCTCAGAGGAAACCCGAAAAATGCGGGGGATCCCACTGCGGGGGATCCCACTGTTTCGAAAAGTGGCAGCCCTTTCTTTTTCCAGTATGGCAACGCCATTGACACAAGCATTTTTGCTGGTCTCAAGGCTTTTTCAAAGTTCTCCGGTGTTTTTCTGCAGAAAATGGGCTGGCTGCCGGTGGCCCAACATGTTCCACAGCCATTTAAGGGTTTTTAAGTGTTGCAAATAGCTTGAAACGTTGAAAATGAAGAAAAAGCTGATGCTCCTCGCTTTGTCTGGCAGCGGCAATTTCGTGAGCCGATAGCTGGTATTAACAATTAATAGCTGTCTGGTCACACTACTTCCCGTGACGTCACGAAACCAATTGTTTTTTCCCGAGTTTATGAATCACAGCAAAATCTCTTGTTTTCATTAGTAATTTACCTGCCAAAGGTGACGTTCAGGATGTTCTCCAGCGGCCCCAACTACAACAAGCTGAAGACCAATCTTCGATTGGCTCTTAACCGCCTCAAATTACTGGAAAAGAAGAAGGCGGAGTTGACGCAAAAGTCGAGGAAGGAGATTGCCGACTACTTGGCCACGGGCAAGACGGAGAGGGCTCGCATTCGTGTGGAGCACATTATAAGGTATAGCGGAGTGGGGGGGATATAAGATACCCAAAGACCCTTCTTCACACCGCACTCCCGTTTCTCTGCAGGGAGGACTACCTGGTGGAAGCCATGGAAATGGTGGAAATGTATTGCGACCTGTTGCTCGCCCGCTTCGGACTCATCACGCAAATGAAGGAGCTGGACACAGGCATTGCCGAGCCGGTGGCCAGCCTGGTGTGGGTGTGTCCCCGCCTCCAGAGCGACATTGCCGAGCTAAAGGTCATTTCGGACATCTTTGTGAGCAAGTACGGGCCGGAGTTCGCCGAGCATTCGCGCACTGCCACCGGAGAGCATTTCGTTTCGGAGAAACTGATGCACAAGCTCACGCTGCAGGCTCCACCAAAACTACTGGTGGAGAAGTACCTCATAGCCATAGCCAAGAACTACAACATCGAGTATGAGCCAGATCCACAGGTCATGCAAGAGGATCAGCCGCCGCAGCAGCATCTGATTGATCTGTCCGATAAGAATAACCTGAGTGGAGGACCCGGAGGCATGCCGCCGCCGCAGATGGGTTTTATAGGGTATCCGCAAGTGCCGCCGTTGCCCCAAATGCCGGAGCCGCCCAGCAACAAGCCGTTTAACTATCCACCTTTCGGAGGAGGTGGTGGTGGTGGAGGAGGTGGAGCCTGTGCTGTCCCTCCACCCACGCAGCAGCCACCACCGCCGTTTGCCTACAACATACCGCCGCATCAGCCGGCGCCGCCTGCTGTGTTGCCTCCTAAATGCTCAGAGGAGAAGGATCTTAACACCAACTTTATCAATGTAAATATTATTTCGAGGTTTTTTATTGATTAGTTTATTATTTCGTTATTATTTTTTTAATAGAAAATGCTAAATGCTTTTAGTTAAAAGACAGCTGTGTTGGGGTTAAGCTTATAAAGTAAATTCTAGGCTTTATTTTCTCTTATATTCTCTTTGTACAATCTTATTGTACACTCTCTTTGTACTTTCTCGTTGTACTCTCTCTTTCTCTCTTCATGGAATGTTCTCAGTAACACCTCTCTTGTTACGCTCTTTCAACTACAACTTTGTTGTTCCACAAAATTGTTTGTTTTTAGTTTTGAAAACATAATTTTTAAGCGCTTCATTAACCCCAATCACAGCTGTTTTTAGAAAGTAACCATTTTTAGTCAAGTTTTCGCATGTCTTTGCATGTATTTCTGCGTGAATCAGCGTGAATCGAACACTACGGATGACTCCGGCAGCCCGGATGAAAACATCTTGGTAGGTTATCTCGGTGTAGTCTGCTCTTGAAACCAAAACTAACTTGCTTATCGTCTTGCCACATCCACTAAACAAACGTACACCGCTTCTATGGGTTCTCTTTCTGTCTATCTGTGTGATGTCTTCTGTGCCTGTGCCCGTGTATATCCACTGTAAGTCCAGTCATCCAAGTGATTCATAGTTTTGCTGCCCGCCTGTTATCAGTTTGCTTGTCTCGGATGTTGGTTATTTGATTTGATTTGATTTATAGCCCCCTTTTTATTTATGATTTGCATTTTGTTTTGTTTAATTTTTGCCTGACAGCGCCCCAAACCCGATAATGATCCGCCGCCGCGTTACACCTCGATTAATCCTGTAAACCTGCAGGTCAGGACATAAACTTGGGGCTTTAATATTTGGGTTACAAATGATTATAAGAAGGATTTGTTAATTTATGCTATAAATTTCATTTCCCAGAATGCCAACAAACCGAAACCTCAACCCCGATCCAAGCTGCCGCCGGGCAATCCGCCTGCCCAGCAGCCCAGTGCTCCGCCAGCTTCCTTGGACTTTCCATCGCTGCCTAATGTACCCAATGATTTGCCGGATGTCCCATCAGCGGGTGGGGAAAAGAAGAAGGACGACGACGATGAAATTGATTTCGATGAGTTGTCCCGTCGCTTTGAGAACCTCAAGAAGCGGAAGTAAAGCGGAGAAAATTCTTTTAATAAGCTATATATTTTATACAAATAATCTCCTTTCTGTTCTATATAAATAATATCCATAAATTTGTATGTCAGGGAACTTGTAGCAAGCGTATATCCTACCCTTAAATTGTTATATTCGCTTTTTTCTATATGAAAAATTAAGTTTTTAATTGTTGGATCCGTATTTCTACATTAAATATAATTTTGGAAAAGTTTGAATTATCAAAACTATCAAAAACATCACTTAAAAATCAACAGAAATGTATTTAAATTTTAGTGTTTAAAATGTTTTAAATATAATCAATTAAAAAAATCAAATTTAATAACATTTTTTCAAAATTGATTATAAAAACTGATGCCTTATATATTTTAAAATATTTTCGTTTATGTTTCACATAAATATCAACAAAAGAAGCCACAATTGTTCATAGTTCAGCGTTTCCTAGAAGAGTTCCTCGCTCTCCACCACCTCCTTGAGTTCGAGCAGCTCCAGCAGTCCCTTGCCCTTCGTCTCGTTCCTCACCAGCTCGTCAATGACACGATATTGGCCCGGATCGATGAGGAGAGTGAGATGCAGGGTGGCCTCCTCCCATTCCTCGTGCTCCACGGTGTTGGCCAGCTTGACCACCGCCTCCTTCAGCTTACCGCCACCCTCCTTGCCTGCAAAGCTGACGCGTAGCTTCATGCGCGATCGCTCGATGGGCAGATGCTCCCGCAGCATCTTGATGGCCTCCAGTGTGTTCTGCTTGGTGTTCTTGTTCATCTTGAC
Organism: Drosophila leontia; assembly: GCA_008042735.1. Taxonomy (NCBI): domain Eukaryota; kingdom Metazoa; phylum Arthropoda; class Insecta; order Diptera; family Drosophilidae; genus Drosophila; species Drosophila leontia. The sequence continues at coordinate 65,905 of VNKB01003409.1, read as the reverse complement.
GGAAAAGTGTGCATCCTTTAGGGATTTCTCAATAATTGAGGACGAGTAGGGGCGCCGAGTCTCTGGATTCACGCACAGAGCGGCCACGCTGTTGACAATGCTGTTGAGCTGCGTGTCCAGGACGCTCTGGCGCTCCTTCTCTGAGACCTGGAGCTCGCCTTTGCTCAGGATTTCTTTGCAGATCTCGGTCTCATCCGTTTTGTTGAAGGCCTTCTGCAGCTCGTCCTTCTTGGCAGCCTGTCCTTTGGACACGTTCGTGAACACTGTGTGCGTTTGCAGGACCTCATCGATGTCCTTTTCGCTGAATTAAGGAATTTCGAGTTATTAGGAAATTACGCATAATTTTGTAGTTTAATATTTCATCATAACACGTGCTGGAATTTCGTAAATTTACCTGTTGTTCCTCCAGGAAAGGACTTTGTTTTTGTAGCAGGCTATCTCGAATCGCTTGCCTCCCTTTTTAAGTCGCACAATCGCGACATTTGTGAGTCGAATTTGATTTGTGGGCGTAAATATTTTTGACATTTTATTATTTTGTTTTGTTTTTATGCAGCAGTTTGTGAAATTATCGATAGTACTATCGAGGTATCGAATTTCGCTTTCTGGTCCACCATCGATAGTTTTTTGTCACTATCGATGGCACGGGGCTATTTTTTATATATATTTTCACTACAAAAATATTTTAAATACATCTGTTTTTTCTGTAACCTCATTAAATATAAAATCGACATATTTCTGGTCTCCATCTCCAGTCAACTGAATCTGGTCAAAATGACTATAATGTTTCATAAATTGATTTTGAGAATACATTTTTATTATGCATTACATTTTTCATATATTTTAAATATTATAATTTTATACATTTCCAAAAACACATATTTCTCAATTTTTATGCGATGAAAATTTGAAAAATGTCGAAAGTAATCGGTTTTGGGCCATCCCTGACGCCTGATGTTGTTGTTGCACCGTCTGCTTCTTCCCCCAATTCGCAGAGCGCGCTGCTAACAACAAAACACAAGTGCCCAAAAACCGCGATAATAATTGCCGAAAAAAATCCGTTATCACGCAACTCCGGCTTTATAACTCCAATATGTTGTTGAAAATAAAATCAATGCCTGGAAAACGGCTTTCAACGCGAAAATCAGTCGATTTCAAGCCAACTCCAGTGGTCCGAAAGTTTAGTGGTCCCTATAAATGGGCTACATGCCAAACAGAGGGACCACTAAACATTAGGCGAAGACGACGGCACAAAGCGGACATCGATAAACCAGCAGCACAAAACACAACGCTGCTAAATGTTTGTAAACAGCTGCAGAGCGGCGAAACCGCCAGGGGGCGCGTTCGTGCAGACGGCGTTGCCAGCGTGAAATTTGGCCAGAAATGCTACTCTGCATTGAACGCCATATTTGATTCTGCTGCATTTTATAAAACCGAAGAAAGCGTGAATTTTTAAGCAAAAATGCTAGATTTGACCCTTAAAATAGTGAAAAGAGCCAGCCAAAATATGGTTTAACCCGGGCACAAGTGATACAGCGAGCGAACATCACCAGCGGCGTCACAAAGTTGCGTTTTCGGGAAAGTCTCCGAGGTGGGTATTTGTTGTGTGTGTGTGAAATGACCAAAAAGAAAAAAAATTGAGTCGCAAGAAATGCCCAGTAATTGTATAAGAAATGTGTCTTAAAAAGGTCAAATATATGTGAAAAATAATGATTTATGTTGCTAGAAAAACAAAAACAATTGTTTTTGGCGGTCTGAAAAGTGTAAATAATTAGCATTTTAACCCTTTGCTGTGCATGTGTTTGAGGGTTCGTTACACTACCTTTGTATGTGGTTCCAAAAATGAGACGCATGCACAGTTATTTGTGCAGAAAATGTGTAGAAAATAGAAAAAATATGTTGAGGACAATGTATAACAGACTGTTTGGTTAAGTGTGTCATATAAATGCATATATTCCATTGATTTTTCCCCTTTTTATGTGTTATTTATTGATTTTCCATTAAGTGTGTGTATTTGTTGCAGAGAAAAGAAAAAAAAAGTTTAAACAAGAATATTTTGTAATACAAAAAATATTTTTTATGAAATTTAAAAATTATAAATATTATTTATATTAATTTAATTTAAACAAATTTTTCCCTGACTTTTCAGCTCTTAAAATATGGAGCAATATATAGTGCCCTTAGAGGACCCTGTCTACTCGGATTTGCAGGTAGTGCAAATGCCCCAAGATGAGGTTGGGGTGAGTAGTATCAAAAAATCGCAAGTTCCTTCAATTTAACAATAATTTCCCAACTTTACTTGCAGTCCTTGGTGCTGCAGGACGACCAGCAATTGGTGTTCAATGATCAGCAGCAGGTTGTATACCAAACCGCGGCTCCAGCCCAGTATCAGCAGCAGCAACAGGCGCCTGCACCTGCTTACCATATCATAGGAGGCGATGATCTGGCTCAGCAACAGCAGCAACACCAGCAGCAGCAGCAGCAGCAACACCAACAGCAGCAGCAACAACAGCAAGTTGTGATGCATCATCAGCAACACCAAGTACAACAGGTACACTACCAGCAGCAACAAGATGCCCAGCAGCAACAGCAGCAACTTCACATGGAGCAACAGCAACAACAACAGCAGCAGCAACAACAATATGTGCAACATCAGCAGCCCGCCATTCAGCATACGCAGCAGATTTATTACACCTCAGAGCAAGTACTACAGCCCAATGCCATTGTGCAGCATATGCAGCAGCAAAAGAAGCAGCAGGTGCTGCAACAACAGCAGCAGCAGCAATACCAGCAGCATGCGCCCACCTATCAGGTTCAGGCTTCTCCCCAGCAGCAGTCCCAGTTGCAGCAGCAGCAACAGCAGCAGCAGCAGCACCCTCAAGCGCAGCAGCCACAAACGCTACAGCTGCAAACGTCCCCTGCCCAGCAGCAGCAGCCGCAGCAGCATCAACAAATTGTTTATCGTATGACAACCACCCAGCAACCCCAAAGACCCATAAGTATGCTGAACAACACCCATGTGATCGTCCAGCAGCAACCGGTATTGATCCAGGCCCAGCAGCATCAGGAGTTGATTATGCGCCAGGCCACCACCATTCATCCGTACAACAACCGCGTTGTCTACACAACTTCACCGCAGCAGCAGCAGCAACAGCACGTCCTGCAGCAACATGTACAGCAGCAGCAAGTGCAGCAGCAGCAGCAACAGCAGTTGCAACTCCAGGCCACCGCTCAGACGGCTCACTTAGTACAGGCTCGCGTTGTCCCTCAGCAAACCCAGAACGTGGTCTATCAGCAGGTGCAGGTCCAGAAAGTCCAGCAGCAGCAGCAGCCATCGCAGCAACAGGCGCCACAGCAGCAGCAACAGCCACAGCTGGTGCAACAGCAGCAGCCTCAGCTGGTGGCCACCACTCCACCCAGCGGAACACAATTGGTGAGAGCCGCTTTCAGGGGGAAATCCCAGCGAGGTGGAGCTATTGTGGGCCGACCCGGCACCCCTGTGGCCGCCAACAGGTCCATGCTAACGCCGACGACCATCGTACGACAAGTCCGGCCGCGAGGAGGTGGAGTAATGGGTGCCTCTGTGCCTGGCGGAATCGTGCGGAATATACGGCCGACGGGCATACGTCCAACGCGAGCTCAGTTGGTGGTGCAAGCGAGCGGTGCCGACGGAGGTCAGACCATGCAAATAGTGACCCAGGCCCCGATGAAGCACATCACCATCAGCACGAATCTCGGACAGCAGCAGCAGCAGCAACAGCAGCAGCAGCAGCAGCAAGCTCAACCGCAACAGCAGCAACAGCGCCATATCTATCGCACCCACATGGTCACCGATGGGAATCCCCAGCAGCAGCAGCAGCATCACATGCTGATGATGCGCCAGGTTCCCATTCGCTACAGAGCTCCCGTTGCATTGACCTCGGCAGGGCCCGCTCCAGTACCCACTTCAGCGCCTGCCGCCAATCCCACGGGTGGAGTGGTCCAATCCACCAACAACAGCAGTATTGGCATGGACCTGGAGGACCGCATACAGGCGGCAGTCCTCAAGAAGGAGCAGCAGAAGCCTCAACCTCCACCTCAGCTGCCTCCCATGCAGATAGGAGCCGGCACCACGCTGACCACCTACTATCCCGGCGGAGGAGCAGCAACCCAGGAGGAGGACCAACAACAACAACAGCAGCAGCAGCAGCAACAGCAGGTGGTGCAGGGTCAGGTCCAGGGTATGCGTACCGCGGGAGGAGCCAGCATGAGTCTGGCTGAGTTCAAGAAGCGAAATACCCTCAGTGCTTCGCCATCACCCAATCCCGGACTCACCCCCATGAGGGCCGCCACAGGAGGAACACTAGTGCGGCCAGCACCCAAGCTGCAAACCCAAGGAGGCGGAGGTCTGCCGCCGGGTACACGTATTATGCAGCCCCAAAGGACGATCCCAGCCCCAGTGGTGGCTCCAGTTCCTACCGCTCCCACCGCCACCGCCGCTGCTTCATCTGCTCCGCAGGGCTCGTCCGTGCAGCAGACTTCCCACAACAACTTCGAGATTCACTCGCAGCACGTCCTGAACAACAGGGCTGGCCAGCCCATAGCAGAGCGCGACAAGAACAGCGCCAAAATGCTGGTAATCCTGGCCAGCGGCGAGCAGCGTCTGATCACCTTCACCCTGCCGCGCGAGTCCTGCACGGTGCAGGATCTCCTCGAGCAGGTCGGCGTGCCCTTTGACAACGCCACCACCATTCAGTGCGTGGAGCACCGCGGCGCCAATGTGGATTTCATTGTCACCGTGGGCTTCTCAGTAAACGAGTCTGCCAGCGAGTTGATATCCCGGGCGGAAGAGAGCCTGCAGATGAACCGTTCGCAGGAAAACCCAGCCCCAGTGGCCGGAGGAGCCGCTGCCAATGCACCCTCCTCGAATACCACCGGCCCTTCGTACGCCCAGGCAAACGCCGCCGCCGAGCAGGCGAAACGAGAAGCTGCCAGTTCGGCTAATCAAACAAATGCCGTGGGAGTAGCATCCTCTGGAGCATCAGCAGCCGCAGGAGCAGGAGCAGCCGCTCCCGCCGAGGCTCGCAAACTCATCGATGGCTTCCTCGCCGTGTGCCAATTGTGCGGCTTCACGGGCATGGATCATGCCCGCTGTGAGCGCTGCAAGCGCGTCTTCCCGGAGCCCCCCAAACGAAAGTCATATATTGCCAAGTCCAGTGCTGCCTCCTCGCCAGCCTCCTCCTCATCAACGGCCAGTGAGCAGCAGCAGCCCCTGACAGCAGGAGCAACTGCGGCGGAGAAGAAACGTGAACTGGCGGCCGTGGCTCGCTACGGCAAGCAGCTGGCGGGAGTGGCCTATCCAGGAGTTGGAGGAGCTGGTGCCCGGGGCCGCGGAGGAATGGCTATACGCGGCAGGGCCAGAGGCGGCAGGCGGGCAGCCGAGGTGGATCCTGTGGTGCTGCTGAGCAGCGAGGATGAAGCCGATGCCGATGAGGCCAACACGGAGACGGGAAATGTAAGTTGAAGAGTTTTAATATTAATAATTTCATAAATTAGATTTGATTTTTTAAATTTTAATATTTTTTCTAGTAGGAAAATAAGTTTATTTAGTTTTTTTTTTAATGTTTTAATGTTGTTGTTAGATCTTAGCTAACTAGTTTACTTGTATTTTCCAGCAACCCTCCACAAATTTCAAACTGAATTCAAATGGCAATCTCCACCAGTTGCCCGCCGCCTTTGCCTGCGAACCACAGCTGCCCGAAATCGATGAGGAGCCCCTGTACAAAGGTAAGACCTAATTATAGAGCCTTATATATATTTATATATATATTTGATTTAATCTATTGAGAGTCTATGCTGTGGGTATAATAGAATTCAGTCTACCAGATTTAGTTATTAGAAAATATTTAAATTTAAAAGTTATTTTTTTTTTTAAAGAATTTTTCTTTAAACCCAGAATTAACATTAAACCTTCTTTAGTAAAAATAGTACAACAATATTTTGCACTAAAACAAATTTAAATTAAAAATTTCAGATTATAAAATTAGAGAAACTTTTAAAAAATTTGAAATATAACTTAAGCAAGCTACTTAAATTAGTTATTAAACTTTATAAAAACAAGTAAATTATTTAATATAATTTATTTAATTAGCTATTTCCCCTGTTTAGCTATTTTAGCTCTTTTTTACCCCCTTCGTGGCAACTCTGATGTAGAGCAATGTGCCTGTTTGTTTGTTTATTTTTTTTTTGTGCTGGCAATGCCGCTATGCAAGCGCTACCCAGACATTCCGACAGGGGGCGCCCGACAGAGCACGCCATTTTTACGCAAGGCAAACCGATAGAGGAAGAAAAGCGCAAAGGGAAGACGAGAAAACACATCGTTTTCCCAAATTCTCTTGCAATTTTAACAACTAGGACAAAAACTGACACTGATTTTTATAGTTTTTATTAGTTTAAACATTTTTAGACGCAATGAACGACGAAGGTAAAGGCTCGCGTGTGTGTGTTTGTGAAAGAAAATATGCGACTCGTGCAAGCCACGAGGAAGACGAAGAGAAAGGCGAGACAACAAGAACTACATTATTTAATGAATTTCAACATTTTCTCGCTTTTTGGCAGACTTTGTGCGCGGTGACGTGACAGATTTGTCGGATATCCCGGAAAATGATCGCTTCTCCATGTCGGTGAGCTGTAATTGCGTCCGCTTGGTGCCCTACTGCTACGAGATCACAGAGCCGGTGAGTAGTCCCTACGCCCCTCCCCTCCCCTCTCCCGTTCCGAAATGTGTATAATAAAATGCATGTTTCACCCTCTTTGCATCCTTGCATCATTTGCAGATAACCTTCACCTCAAAAGGAATCTGCATCACGGGCATTGTGCCGGACAAGGATGCCAAGTTCACGCTGCACATCCACAAGCACGAGGTGATCAAGGTAATAGCGCACTTTGGCAGCGCGGAACCAGCCAAGCCGCTCGTCACGCTCTACCTGCTCAAGACGTGCGCCCAGTATGTGAAAACGCAGCTCCTCCTGCCCGACGATCAGGCCAGTGAACGTGAGTCACCTTGAATTTTTTTGTGATTTGATTTTCAAAGAGAATCAATTGTAGTTTAGTTATGTACGTCTCCAAACCAACACATCTCTTTTTTTTTCCCCTTTTCCAGAAACCTGCTTCAAGGGCAACAGTTCGTTCCACATTCGCCGGCTCATCCTAATCTTTGACACCATCTCGTACACTGCCCGGGGCACCATCAAGGGTATGTTTAACTGTGTGGACGAGATTTCCTCAACTGATGCCGCTGAGATTTTGGAGCGACTCGCCGATTCGGATAAAAAGGCACTGGACAAGAGCTCACAGCAGCCGCCGCCGCCGCGCCAACTGAGGGCCGATGAGCAGGTCAACCTTCTGATGTATCCGCCCAAGACCTCCGGCAGCCTGTGCATACGAATGGAGGACTATGTGTGTCTCACCAAGGAGTCGTACCTCAACGACATCATCATAGACTTTTACCTTGTCTGGCTGCGCAACACGAAGATTCCGGAGGCTCTGCGCGAGCGCACGCACATCTTTAGCACATTTTTCTACAAACGCCTCACGACACTAACGCGTCCCACGGACATGAAGCAGACGGCGGCCCAGAAGCGACATGCCCGCGTCCAAAAGTGGACCAAGGGCGTGGACATCTTCGACAAGGACTTTATCATAGTGCCCATCAACGAGCAGTCACATTGGTTCCTGGCCATCATCTGCTTCCCCAACCTCAAGGGACCCGTGACTTATGATACCAACCAGCCGGTGGAGCCGCAGCAGCTGAAGCGTCCGAGGTGCAAGAAGGTCTCCCTGCAGATAGGCAATACCACCATTACACCGCTGGCGAAGAGGGGCGAAGGAGGACAGCTGCCAGCCGCCCTGACGGCGGATAATATCTGTCGCATAGCGGACGATGAGAGTGAGCGTGACGAGGCCGAGGGCGACGACAGCGACATGGCCTCGGAGGACAGTGAGATTTCGAATTCCGCCAAGGAAACGTCCTCGGCCACGGCCGCTAGCAGCAGCACCCCGAAACCATCCTCACAGCCCACGCCGTCCAGCGGTCCGGCAAGAACGTGCGGTGCCGACGATGTGCCCGCCGTGAAGCAGCCACTGATACTCATCTTTGATTCCCTGGCGGGTGCCTCGCGCAGCCGCGTGGTGGCCACGCTGCGCGATTATCTCACCTGCGAGTACCGCGTGAAGAAGCCGGATGCGCAGGCGCACGTCTTCAACAAGGACAACATGCCCGGCCACTGTGTCAAGGTGCCGCAGCAGAACAACTTCACCGACTGCGGCCTCTATCTGCTGCAGTACGTGGAGCAGTTCTTCAGCGAGCCCATCCGCGACTACCGGCTGCCCATCAAGCAGCTGACCAACTGGTTCGACTTTCTTACCGTCACCAAGAAGCGCGAGGACATTGCCAATCTCATCCAGCAGCTAATGGACGAGGGCAATCAGCAGCAGCGCCACGTCCTGCCGGTCATTGAGTTTCCTACTCTGAACGGCCAGCTGGTGGAGTATCCCGAGGAGACGGAGAGCGCCGAGTTCGAGGAGGAGGAGGGACACGACGACGAGGAGCCGTCTAGCGAGCAGCACGACGAGAACAATGCTGGCACCGACATGGAAGTGGATCCCGGCAGCGAGGAGCTGCCCACGCAGACAGCCAAAACCGCCACCACTTCGGCGACAGTCCCGTCGACGGGCAAGCGTTTCGTGCTAAAGCGGCGCCTGCAGAACGGTGCTGTCTCTGCATCCAGCAATGGCAGCGGCAACGGGGAGGCCAGCAACGGAGGTTCTATCATGCCCCAGCTGGTGAGCACATCCTCCGTAGCGGCGACGTCGGTGGCCACAGTTCCGCTGGGATCGCGCGGCCCCAGCGGCGGACTGAAGATACGCAAGATCGAGCCGTAGCAGGAGCAGCAGCAGCAGCTTCTCCTCCTGACCCACCACCTGCCTGCGCTGCTCCAGCTGCCACAGCTGCGGCATCCACATTTGTAAATACCCTCACTCATGCACACATGCGAAAAAAACAGCCGTTTACTATTTGTAATAATTAATTTGTCCTCCTTTCACTATAAACTACTAATTAATCAATAAAGCGAGTAAAATAAAGACTACATTCGTATGTATAAAATACAAAAGAGATGTTTTGGGTATTAATTACAAATAAAAGGGTTTAAGAAATATTTTAGTATGTTTAAAAAACCAACTAAAAAATATGGGGTTAAAATGTACAGAAAAACTGAAACATTTTTTGACTTTTTTTTACATTTTTAATTAAAAAAAATTTAACAAATTATATAATAATTATAATTAAATTAATTTAAAATTTGTTAATTTTTAAATGGACTAAAATTTTAAAAGTAAACCTAGTAAGTTGATTTCAAAAATTAAAAAAAAAAATCAGAATTCAACTAATTTATTTTATTTTTTTAAATAACAAAAAATTAAAACTAAATTTAATATAAATAATACATTTTATTGCAGAAATGATTATATTTTTGTTTCCAATTTTTATTTACATTTCTACGAGTTTCGTTTTGAAATAAATAAAATAGTTTCGAAAATATTCAAAATTTTTTTAAAAGATCTTAAAATAAGTTTCAAAAAACTCAATGAAACACTTAAACCGACTTCAAAAAACTGTAGCTAAAACTAAACAAAATAACCCACAATTACAATATATATAAATATAATTAAAAAATTGTGCTAATATGTTATATATTCTTGGGGGGGAGGGTTTTGTAAAATCACCACCACACTTTTTTCGAGAGCAGAAAACCCTTCCCAAACCAGTTTCGCAGTGTCTCACCATGTAAGCTAGAATCGCCATGTAGATGCAGCCTACATGGTGGGACTCCCCAAGACAAGGCGGTGCTTCCACTCGAATTGCGACTTTATTACATTTAAAATGGATGTAGAAACTTTAAATTATTTGAAACTCATCCAATACGCCTGTGTTGCCTTTGAAATTTCGCGTTAATCTTTAATTGATGGCCCTTCACCACTCCCCGCGGTTTATGCCATGTAGTTACCTAGAATACATGGCAACCTACATGGTAATATGCACGCACACTCTGACAAACGTGCATGTGGAACAACAACACACACACATGCAGGCCACCATGTAAATAGCGAGCCGAAAAGTAAGGTTAGATTCACAGTGTGGGGCTAGGAAAAGGAAGCAGAGTAAGGGGTGGGGAGAAGAGGCAGAACCGAATGGCAAACGAAAGCGAAATTGGAGATTATGTATCGATGTATCGATTGCGGCGGAAGAAGCAAAGAGAGGAGAAAGTAACAAAGAGTTTATAGAAATTCATTTAATAAATTGATTGTTTATATATAAATTAGCTAAACAAATCAAATAAATTGGATATGTTTCTTCTCTGTAATTTTGAAGTGTGAGCCAAATTTGCAACTGGCAACACTGCTTCGCAGTCGCTATCGTACTCGTTGCCGCGATGTTATCGACCTTTTAGCAGCTCTAGCAGAAGGAAAATAAAATTAACCAGGAGCGCAAAAAACGGAAAACTCGAGTTATCTGCGCCACGGTCGGAACCAACGGGATTGCAAAGTGCCAGCAAAGTATTTACCAACGCTGCGGTTGTGTGTGTGTGCTGCGCCCGCTGCTTTTGTTGTGAAATAATTAATTATATTTTAAGGCAGATGGAGATGGAGCCCCTTATGTGCGTGTGTGTGCCTCTATGTGTTTGTGTGAAAAAAGAAATTGAGGGGGAAAGCAGGAGAAAGAAAAGAGCGCAGCGCAGCGCTGATCGGGGAAATGGGCGTCTCTTAAGTTAAATGACATTTTCGCACGTAACTGAAAAATATATATACGTGTATTAATAAAAATAAATACACACACTGGCCAGCAGGCGGAAGGCAGAGGTAGAAAAAAGGCGCACCAGGCGCCGTCGTCGTCATCCCCCGCGCGCATGCTCTGAAATCGGGACTCGCATAGCATCGCACATCGCTCCCTTCGCGTCCAAGAATCCCCAATAAAAACCCTGCCCCAGCAATCGCGTGAGAGATGCCCTGGGCCAGAGCAACTGCCCAAAGACCCGTGTAAATTGCACATTATAATTGCAAAATAAACGAATGCAGCAGTCAAAATAGTAATGAAGAGCAAGCGAGATGGCATGCAAACGTGAAAAAGTGAGCGGCGCCGCTATTGGTCGGCGGCACTAGTGCCATCCCGCTCTAACGCAAGCATTCTCCGTTTGTCGGCTGTCTGTTTTGATTTTCTCTTCGTGAAAATAAGCGCGCGAAAGGGGTGCTCGTGTACTTTCTTTTGACCTACCATCCCACTTCCACCGCCCACTCCCTGCCCACGGCACTCGCCTCGCGTGCCTTTGCGGTGCATCGCAATGTCTGTGATAAGTGATAAAGCCCAGATGTTTGTGTATATAACGCCGCCAAATGTTCAGAGAGAAACCAAGCAGCAGCAACAACAACAACAACAGCAGCAGTAGCACGCACACACACATGTTGCACAGATTTTTTTATGCTTGCCTCACACTTTTTGTGCCGCCATTCGGTGGACTTTCGTGTGTAACTTGAAACTAATTTGTTAACGCCTGAAAACCCTTTTCAAAACAGCCCCGAAATTCACGCAGAGCAAGCTACCAAAGAGGCATCCGGAATTGTTTTTAGTCAAGAAATCACAAATCCCGCAGAGGAGCAACGTTTCCAATAAGCAAGCATACATAAATGGTTTCTACTTTCATTGGCCTACTGGGTGAGTAAAAAAAATAATAAGAATAAAAAAAGTAAATTTTGAAAATTCATGTTAAAATTATTTATTTTAATAACTACCTCTCCCCTCCTTTTCAGACATTCAATCATGGTGGGAGATACCGTGTATTTCGCATTTCTGTTCATTGTTTAGTTCTGCCTTTGATCTGCCCGACATCGATATCGAGGTGAGTTCCCAGCCCCTGCCTTTTCCCCAGATTAAAATTCCCTATTAAATTATAATTTTTATATCCCTGTACAGGACCTCGAATCGGCGCTGCTCTCCGATGGTACCAGCGATGAGGATCAGGTCGCCCTAGTGCCGGAATTAATTGTGCGCCTGCTCAAGGGCTGCGATGCGCTACAGTCGGTAGCCAAGGAAATCACACACAGCAACTATCAGATGTTCTTGCGCCGCTTCCTGCGCCAACAGTGTCGTTTGCACCAGACCGAGAACCACTTTGACACGGACATAGACTTCCAGTCGCTGCCCGTGCGCAAGCGCCTGCACATCCTGCACGACCTGTGCCACTTCCGCCTCGACTCGGCCGATGTGCAGGTCATTCTCAGCAATCTAGAGGCGGACAGCCTGCGCGTGGAGCCCCTCGGCTACGACGCCAAGAACTCGGGCTATTGGTACTTTTACGGCACGCGTCTCTATCGCGAGGACAAGGCCAGCGGAGCGGCCTCAGCATCTGGATCGGGCGGTGGAGGAGGTGGATCAGGCTCAGCCACATCAACGGGCGGAGCCTCTAGCAGCAGCAGCAGCAAGGGCATCGGTAGCAACGGCACCATCTGGCAGGTGATCTGCTTTACCGAGGAGGACTGGCAGAACTTGGCCGCCAAGTTCAAGACCTCGACGAACGCCAAGGAGCGCGAACTCTTCCAAATACTCGATGAGAATTTTCTGCCCAAGCTGCCGCAGCTATTCCGGGAGCGTGAGCGTTTAAGGCGCAGAAAGTAAGTTAAAAATTGTGTGTTTGAGGGTGAATTTTAATTACATCTCTCTCTTTTTTAATGTTTCGCTTCAGACTACTTCAAGTGCGCAACTCTAGTCGCATTCGCAACCTCGTGGAGCTGAAGGCACGCCAGGAGGAAGAGCGCCAGCGAAGGGAGCGCGAGAATCTGTATCAGGAGCGGCAGAACGCACACTGGCTGGCACCGCCCACGCAACAGCAGCAATATCAGCAGCAGCAGCAACAGCAGCAGCAGCAGCAACAACAGCAGCAACAGCAACAACAACAGCAGCGCACACGGAGACGGTTAGCACGGGCCGCATTTTAAGCGAAACCTGGCGAAACAACAGCCTCAAATCATCCACCAAAAAACACTTGCATACCAAAAGCATCTTTGATTTACGTTTTCAATTGATCTTTTGAGTTGCCGTTCAATTTGTTATGATTTCTGCGCTTGCAATTTGAGTTTGGAAACCAAATCAAATCAGAATCAGAAACATTATCACCCAGCATCAACGCGAAGCGCCCCGCACCCCCGGAACCAGGATGATGAGCGAGCGGAACCAGGATCAGCACTTAATTTGAGTTTTGACCCCAAAAAGTATAATTTAGAATTGGTTGGATTTCGTTTTCCAAAAAAAAAGAAAACTCTGTAAGCATGCTTTTTGATATATTTAAATTTATATTCTTTATGCTTTAAGTTTATGGCTTAAGTTTAAGTTCTTGTTCACCCATTTCATACACAACATAGACACGGCTATATTGTAGAAAATTCTTATAAGAAAGCTATAGGAAAATTATTTAAAATATTTTATTGAGAAAATATAGGAAAATTATCTATTAGTATGTAAAAGTTATTGAAACTAAAGAAAAATATTGGTAGAATATCGGAAAATATCGTAAAATTATTGGTATATTAATAAATATGATATTGATAGGGAAAGCTATAGGAAACTATTAGTAAAATATCGTAAAATTATTGATATATAAATTAAAAAGATATAAAAATCATTTCGTATACATTTCCATAGCCTTTGTTCTTTACAAAATCACACCATTAATGCTTTTAGAAATATTAATCACAATTATTTGATGGCAATAACCAATTGTATTTATTTGATTTTTCAAATTTATTTCTTACTTTCCCCTCAGATCGCAATCCACATCGACGGCCAGTGGTATTTCAACCTACGCAAGCTCCCTCAGACGAACAACCACAACTAATTCGAGCGAATTTCTGTGCCACAGGGAAACCTTCTGCCTCTCGCCAGAAAACGACGACGACGACAGGGAGGCCCTCGACGCGGAGCAGCCACACGAAGAGCAACAAGAAGAGCAGCAGCAGCAGCAGCAGGACCATCAAGAAGTAGAATTATTAACAGATTTTCGATCGCCACAAACGCCAAAATCGCAAAGCAGAGGCCACCATAACCACCACCATCAACAACAACATCAACACCATCATCATCATCATCACCACAAGAAGAAAAAGTCGGGCAAGAAGCAAAAGAAGCGACATCATCGCGATCGCGAGCATCATCACCATCATCGACGGCGACACAAGCATGCTTCAGAGGCAGACGAGGACGACAACAACAATAATCACAACAATAATCACAACAGCAACAGTAATAGCAGCAGCAGCAACTACAGTGCCCAGCAAAAGCGACAACAGCATCAGCAGCAGCAGCAGCCAGAGGAGACTCCTCCTCCCGAGGAGACACCAAACACCACTAGCACTTCTCTAAGTCCCGAGGACAAGGAGAACTTTTGCAGGCAACTGCAATTGTTGGACACCAACTCGGCGGCAATTGCCGTGGCCACCAGCATCGCCAATCTAAGTCTGCCGTCTCCATCGGTGGCACATGAGAGCGAGGCAGAGCAGGAAGATCAGCACCAGCAGCAGCAGCAGCAGGTGGTTGAGCCAGAGCCACTAGCAGCCACAGGAATAGCCTCCTCTTCGATGGCGCCAGCGGCCAATGTCAAGTTGCCCGGCAGGCAAACCAACAATTCGCTCAGTTCTCTGACTGGCAACATCTTCATACCTGCGGGAGGAGCCAGTGAAACGCAGTCACAGCCACAGCAAGCCCAGGAGCAGAGCGGCGCTAGCAGCAGTAGCAGCAGCAGCACTACACCTAGCACCGTGCGTTCCAAGAAACAAAAGGCCGTTCTCAACAATAGCGGAAGCGGAGGCAGCAGCAGTAGCAGCAGCATCAAGGCGGCGGCGGCGGCGGAAAAGGCGGAAACGTGCAAGCCCAAGAAGCTGGCCTCGTCATCGGCATCCTCCTCCTCGTCCAGCAAGGCGGAGCGACGGCAGAGCGGTGCCTACTCGGACAAGAGTGGCGATGAGTAAGTCAGAGAGTGAAAAGAGACTCGATTTCGAAAGCGATTCCCCCCCCAGACACAACACAAACTTACTGTCTTTGGTCATTTATGCTTCTTTGTGCTTCTGCTTGCTTGTTGGATGTGTGAACATCGTGACAAAGATACAATTTAACTTGCTTTAATTTAAACTAAATGAAGATGAGGATTATGATTTCAAAGGTTACTCAAAGAATTGAATTTTCTTCTAGTTTATTCTTTGTTTTAATGGTTTCTGTCTCGTTTTATTAATGTCCGAGTATAATTATAAGCTTTCTATCCAAAAATATAACCAAATACCCTACAAAAACTATTTAAAAAAAAAGAAACTAAATAAAATTGTTTAAATTGTATCTTTAATGCAAAACTCATCCATGATGCTCACTCCGTTCTTGAATTGTTGTTGATTTTTTTGTTTTTTGTTTAAAGTGGAGCCGCCCTTGCCTTTTTCTTTTCCCTTTCCTTACCTGTTGCTTTGTGAAATTAAAATAGTTCTACCTTAGTTAACTGACACTTTTAGTTCGTTACCTTTGCATGATGCCTGGGCCTTTCCATACACTCACATCGCCCATCGAATTGTATATAATGTGATCAATTGATTAACATATTTATCATTGTTATTGTAAACTTTTGTACCCACTCCCTAAAAAAAACGGTAAAAAAAAACATTACGACCAAAAACCGAACCCAAATCCATAAACAAAATAAACAACAAATATCGATAAATGTAGCCCTGTAAATAGTAGAGACCGTAGCACCACAACCAACAACAACAGCAGCCTTAACAACAACAACAACCATAAGCACGCGTCGCACCACAGTCACAACAACAACAATAATAATAACAACAGCCACTCAACAACGGCGGCAGCAACAACAACAACGACGACGCAGGGATATCATAATCATAATCAGAATAACAACAACAACAACAATAATAATAACAGCAATAATAATAATAATCACAATCACAACACCACAACCTCTTACTCACAACACCATAACAACACCCACCATAAACACCAACATCATCATCATCATCATTTTCATCACAGTAACAAACACAAGTCCAAATCTCACCACTCCCTAACCAACCATACCAACACCAATGCCCACCCAACAACAACACCAACAAGCAAAACAAATGCATCACAATACCAACACAGCAACACAGTAAACACACCAACACCAACAACAACAAACAACAACTCAACGTACAACTCCTCCAATCATGCGAATATTCTTAGCTTTACCGAAACGGAGGAGGTCCTTCAAATAGGAATGCACAAGGTGCTGGTCTACGTGAAGAACCATCGCGATGCCTGGCCCTTTATGGATCCCGTGGAAGAGGATATAGCCCCACGATATTATTCAATAATCAGGAGGTAAGTTTACAATATGGAAAAGAAGTCTACTTAACTCGTTTATTCAACTCTTCGTCCTTTTCGCAGACCTATGGACCTGCTCAAGATGGAGGACAAGCTGGACAGTGGGGAATATCATAAATTTAGCGAATTTCGTAACGATTTCCGCTTGATTGTCAACAACTGTCGACTGTACAATGGGCACAATAATGGTAAAAACTTGAAATAAAATTAAAATTTCCCCTCTAATGATAACTTCTCTAATCCCCACAGAATACACGGAAATGGTGAACAATCTGCAGGATGCCTTTGAAAAGGCCACCAAAAAGTACTTTGATAATCTCTCCGACGACGAAGATGATGACCCCAATCTCAGCTACCCCGCCGCCGACTCCAAAATGAATGTTTTCCGAGAGAAATACTTTAGCAAGAAGGCCAAGGAGGAGACGGAGAAGGAGGCAGGGGCAATGGGTGGACGCCCAGAAAGCAGCGCCGATGAAGAGCGCAGCGAGATCGAAGAGGAGGCCTTGCAGAAATCCCAAAAACGTAAGCGAAAGGAGAAGGATAAACGGCGTAAAAAGAAGAGCAAAAGCAAGGCAGAGCCGGAAACGGATGACGAGGACATGGAACCTGAGAAGGAACCAACGCCACCGCCGCCAGCTCCGAGCAAGAAGAGCAAGGCGGGTAAGGTGGCAAGGGAAAAGGATAAGGAAAAGGACAAAGAGAAGGAAAAAGACAAGGAAAAGGAAAAGGAGAAAGAAAAAGACAAGGAACCTGCAGCTAACAAGCGGGGACGCAAGCCTAAGAGCGACAAATCCGCGGCCAAGCCTGGAAAGCAGCCACAAAAGACCAAAAAGGGGGCCAAAAAGCTGGCAGCGCCCGAAACGGAACCCGAATCGGCCGAGGCCAGTGACAGTCGTGAGAGCGACGACTTCTCTGACGACGAGCACATATCCTTGGCCAAGGCCAAGGCCAAGTCTCTCCTCAAACCGCCCACAGCACGAACGATAGCGGCGCAGAAGAAAAAGTCTGTGCCAGCGGAATCCAAAGTAAAGACGCTGACGCCCGTCAAGCGGCAAGTGAAGGGCAGTAAGGGGAGTAAGGCCACGGAACAGCTACTGCCGCCAACAGCAGCCGATGCCTTGGCTGAATCCGCCGCCGAGCTGGAAGAAGACGAAGACGAGGAGGAGGAGGAAGAGAACACCAGGCGCGCCGACAATGATGAGGAGGATGATGAAGACGAGGATGGCTCGCGTTCCCGCAGCATGTCACCCTTTAAGGTTGATCTCCACAAGAAATACTCGAAAAGTGCCCTTAACGATGATCTCTCCGAGCTGCTGACCACCGTAAAGAAGGTGCCCAATGCCGAGACCACCAAGCTGAGTGCCCGGCATCATCAGGATGAAGACGAGGAGGAGAAGGAGGAGGGTTCAGACGGGGACTTTAAATCGCTGAGCAGCAGTCGAGCCAGCTCCCAGGAGCGTCTGAAGGTGACGAAAAAGGGTAGAAAAGGTGAGAGCTCCAAGAAGGAGAAGGAAAAGAAGAGCAAGGACAAAGACAAGGACAAATCCCGCACTACCAAGCACAAGAAAAGCAAAGAGGAGTCTGTCTTGTCTGCTGCCGCTGCCGCAGCTGCCGCCGAGCAGGCCGAACTGGAGATGCTTTTGCCCTTTATGGACAAGTACGATGTGATCAAGTTCCGACGCAGTCGTGCTGCCCAGAGTGGCTCCAGTGCCTCCAACTCCATAGCCCCCTCCGAGGACTCCAAGCCAGCCAGCACCAAGAGCGGCAGCAAGAAGACCTCGTCTAAAAGAGAACCCGATCCTCCTCCTCCAGAGCAGCACAAGCGGGGAAGGAAAAGCAAAGACCAAAAGCGTAGCAAGGAGGCGGAGAAGCAGGAGAAGACTGAAAAGGCGGCCCAGAAGGAGGTAGAGAAAAACACGGAGGGCAAGACCAAGAAAAAGGAGGAGCCTCTTGCTTTCAAGGAGAAAATGGAAAAGCCAGCGAAGGAGAAGTCCCCGGCTCCCGTAGAGCCTGCGGAGAAGAGCAAAAAGGAGGAGGTTTCCACCACGCCAGCTAGTCTCTCATCATCTACAACCAAGGTAAAGGATACACAGGGAAAGACCACAGCCAAGAAGAGACCCGACAAGCAAATGCCGCCTCCACCAAAGCCCGTGGATAAACCCAGCGGCGACAAGGCTTCCAGCAAAAAATCCGCCGCCGGGAAAAAAGCTTCAGCCCAAAAGGCAAGCCAGGCGCAGACCAACAACACCAATCTAGAGGCCTTGGATGTGGAAACAGAACAAACCCTCAAGGACATTAATCGCTGGCTGGAGCACACGCCTCGCTTCACAGAGTTCAGTTCGGCCAGCAACTCGCCCTCCCGCTACAATCTACTCGATGACTTTGACTCTGGGATTGGCAGCAAGCTGGATGCAGCGGATTTCCGCCGTCCCGTAGCCTTGGCCGCACCCAAAACGGAATTGGTGCCCACAAAGCTAGCGGAGGCATTGAACGACCTGGTGAGTGAACCAAAAGAAGCCACAGCAGCAGCGGCCAGTAAATCGGAGTCCGAGTCTCTGGCTCCCACGGCGAGCAGTGTGAGCAGCAGCTGCGGTACTCCGCCCCATTCGATGCACTCGGGCAACTCCATTGGCAGCACCTCCGCCACAGCGGCCTCCAGTTCGAATTGCTCCAACAACTCCATGCCCACGCCTCTGCCTGTGGCTGTTATAACTCCCCTGCCTCAGGTTTTGCCTTGCCTGCCTCTACCCCAGCCCCCGGTCAAGCCCAAGGAGCCCAGCACCACGCAATTGCTGTTGAATCCTCCGCCTCCGCCTCATATCAAGCAGCAGCTGGCCAAGGAGGCCAAGCGCAAGTCCCTCAAGGAGAAACAGGCGGCGGCTCAGGCTGCCCAGGCGCAGCAGGTCAAGGCCAAGGCGAATGTGATGAGGACCATCGATAGGCTTCAGCCTGGCAAGGCCAAGGGTAATCTCATCCAAAATGTGGCTGCTGGCAAGTCCACGGAGGAGAGTAGCGATTCCCTTGTGGGCACAAACCCAGTGGCCACCAAGGCCAAGGAGCTGAAAAACGCCCTGATTACGGAAACCTGCGAGGGAGCACCAAAACTGAGCCTGGGCACTGTGATCAAGACCCAGGACTTTGCTCTGGGCAAAACGCTGGAAGAACTGGCTCGGAATAAACCCACAGAGGAAGATGAAGGCGGGCCCATGGAGGACAGCAAAACCGAGGAGGCGTCGACACCACCCACCACGCCCAGCAAGGAGGGGGGAGGAGGACCTCCCAAGCCATTTGAAGCCTTGCTGGAGCTCAGCAAAGCGGGCAAAGCGGCGGCTGGAGAGGGGGCCAAGGGAGATGCTGCCAGTCAGCAGAAGAAGAAGCCTGATCTAAGCGCCTGGCTGCAGGCTTTTGGAGGTCCCAAGGTGAGCAAGAAGACGGATGAGGAGGAGCCATCCAAGCAGCAGATGCTGCAGCAACAGCAGCAGGATCTGCTGCCGGGTGAAGGTGCCACGGTGGCGCCGCCAGCTCATTCACCCGCCGGTGACAATTTCTCGCTTCCCACGGTGATGCGTCCCAGGAAGCCTAGCACCGGCAGCACCAACTCGGAGCGCAGTTCCTTTAGCCAGGACCCGGACTCTCCCAGAATAGCCATCGATGAGCGTTACGGATCGTATGCTGCAGGCTCGTACACCTCGCCCATAGGAGCCTCACCCATTGGAGCCTCACCCATAATGGTCTCACCCAAGCCCAACGATGACATGGGCAAGCCGGCGTCGCCCTATCCCCTGAATGGAGCCATCAAGGTGGGTTTCTACCAGGATACGACGACCAAGAGCAGCCCCGACAAGAGCTGCAGCCCCAGGGAGATGAACTCACCGTATCCCCAGTATTCCCAGCACATTTACTCCTCCGCCTCCTCACCGAACGTTTCCACGCCGGATTTGAGCGGTACCTCACCCTATGGCGGTGGGAATAGCTACAATCCTTCGGGCTCTGAGGCTTCCAAGACACCCGCTTATTCTTCCACCTCCCCGCTGCCCATTTACGACCAATACAAGCAGCCGCGCTCCCAGGAATCGGATTACAACTCATCGATGAGTCCGAGCACCCCGAATCCCCACTCGCCCTATCAGCAGCCCCAGAGTTCGCCGTACACCACGCCGCAGCAATCCTCGCAGTCGACGCAGCCCTCGCCCTACCATGGCCAATCGCCGTATCACCAGCAACAGCACTCGCCTTACCATCCGCCGGCGGCGCAGCAGCAACAGCAACAGCAGCAGCAGCAACCATCGCACAGTCCGGCGGCTCATCAGCAAGCCCACAGTCCCATACCTTCGCCGGCTTCCTCGGCGGCCACGCAGCCACCAACACCTTTGGCGCATTCTCCCGCAGAGCAGCAGCATTCGCCGTACCAGCAGCCCGTGTTGTCGCCCTACCAGCAGCCTCAATCGCAGCAGCAGGTGCAACCTCCTGTAGTACCGCCTGCCACAGGGGCCGTTAGTAACAATGGCTATGGACCCTCCACCCACGACACCTACCAGCAGCATCAGCAACGCACCTTGTATAATCCTGCCACTCTGATAAATCCTTTGCCCACGGCGGTTGCTCCCCCGACAGCTGCTTCTATTGCTAAGCCAAACAATGACTGGAGCCTCAATCGCAGTTTGTTGCCGCCTAGCATTGCAAATGCGGCAAATCAGGCGACGCAGCAAGCGGGACAGCAGCAGCAGCAGCAACAATTGCAAGCAACACCCCAACAGCAGCAATTACAGACTCAGCAACAGCAGCAGCAGCAACAACAGCAGCAGCAACAGCAGCAGCAACAGCAGCAGCAACAGCAGCCACAATTGCAAGCAACACCCCAACAGCAGCAATTGCAGACGCAGCAACAGCAGCAATCTCAGCTGCAGCAGCAACTCAAGCCCAAGTATCCAACTTATGCCCAATATCAGTCAACAAATGCAGCAGCCAGTGCAGCGGCGGCAGCTGATGCGGTGGATACGCAACAACAGCAGCAGCAGCAGAAGATAGTGCCGCCAAGTTATGGCAGCGATATGGCCACCTTTATGCAGCATCAAATGCAGCAGCCTCCCAAGACGGACACTCTGATAAATCCTCTGAAGAGGCCCGGCGAGGACATGGGCATGGATTACAGTGGCAATGCAGCGGCAAATAAAATGGCAAAATTGGAAGAGACGCCTGCACAGCAGCCACAGTTGCAGCAGCAACAACAACAGCAGCAGCAACAGCCGCAATTGCAAACTTTGCTCAACAAGCAACAGCAAATGTTTAATAGCTTTCTGGGTTCCATGGCCTTTGGCAAGCCCTTGGGCAACATAGCGCCGGACAAAGCCTTTGAAATGTACAACAGGGCGGCGGCCATGGGTTTTCCCAAGGAGTTTGCCAAGGACAATTGTCAACTGCAGCAGCAGCAGCAGCAATCAGTGCCACAGGCCAGCAGCAGCAGCAACAAGCAGCAGACAAATCAACAGCAGCAGCAGCAACAGCCACATCTCACGCAGTTGCAGACGCCGCATAATCAAAACTACCAGCAACAGCAACAAGCTCAGGCCCAGAAGTTGCCACTGCAACAGCAACAACAGCAGCAGCAACAGCAATCGCAGCAAATTAACTACCAGCAACAGCACAATTACACTACCCAGCAACAGCAGTCAGTCCCTGAGAAACCCGCCTCAGCACAACAACAAGCCCCACTTCCCACTGCCGTAAGCGATGCCAGCAGCAACATGATGCATCACCAGCATCATCTCAGTCAGACGCATCATTTGGCCGCCTACAACAAGCCCACGCCCCCGCCACCGCCTCAGACCTACAGCAATCCCCTGATGCAATCCATGCTGGGCTATGCCGGCAACTATTTCGACAAGACCATGCCGCCGGCGGCTCACATGTACAGTGCCTCGAGCTCAGCGGCCACGGCTTACGGGAATCCGGCGCAGCAACTGCCCGGCAACTATGTGCCAGGCAACAACAATCCCGCACACCAGCAGCAGCAGCAGCAACAACAGCAGCAACAACAGCAGCAGCAACAGCAGCAGCAGCAAGCGGCAGCAGTGGCTCCAGCGGAAGTCAAAGCGCCAGCCAAGAGAGGAAGGAAAAAGAAGGCAGCCACAATTGCAGCAGAAGCAGCAGCAGTCAAGCATCAACAGCAGCAGCAACAGGCACAACAACAGGTGCAGCAACAGCAACAAGTGCAGCAGCAACAGCAGCAGCAACAACAACAACATCAACACCAATCCATGCCGCAATACAATATGGCGCAGACCGCAGCCTCTGTTTCGGCAGCTGCTGCTGCTGCTGCCACCAACAACCAGCTGCAGGCGCATGCCCAGGCCCTGCACCAGGGCTTCCAGCTGTACGCAGGTCTTAAATCTGGAGGAGTATCCTCGCCAGGATCGGCTACCGGCGGCGGCGGCGGCGGCAGCAGCAATAGCAGCAATCAGACAACGGCAGCGGCAGATGCTGCAGCAGCCATCTCACTGAAGACTTCTACAGGCAGCAGTGGCGGCGGCGGCGGCATTGTTCCAGGCAGTGCCTTCAATTTTGCACCCACACCCGGAGCCCTGGGCCTCTATGGCGATCAGTCGGCGGCAGCGGCAGCCAGCAGCTATTTGGATCAGTTCCGGGATGCCCCCAATCCTTACTACATGCCACCGGCGCCAGCGCATAGTGGAGCGTCTGCCAATCCCGTGGGCAATGCTGGGGACAAGACCGGACAGAATCCCTTGAACACGGCCGCTGGATCCTATCCCTTCCTGGCGGCAGCGGCGGGGGCCCATCCCTCAACGCGGGCAGCGGCTGCTGCAGCGGCCTATCCCTTCGTCGACCCCAATTCGCAGCTGTATCAGCAGTACCTGCGACGCGATGACTTTCACACGCGGATGATCTTCAATCAGAGTCTGCTGAGCGGGCCGGCAGCGGCGGCGGCAGCAGCCGGCTACGGACAACCGCCGCCGCCGCCATCTGCATACCAACGAGCCACACTGGGCATGCCGAAGCCGTATGACATTAACCGGCAGTCATGGTTTTAGCAGTACGCCAGTGCCGCCAACGTGGATCTCCAAGGGGACGACCTGACGGGGGCGGCAACTGGAACAAGTTCGGGCTCAGGAGCAGCAACTGGAGCTTCAGCGGCAGCCGCACAGCGATGAAGGGGGTCAACACAGCCTAAGAAAAGGTTTCAAGAAAATTGTTTCCCAAAAGGTACAAGTTATTTTTATTTTTTTGAATTTTAGCTGAGATTTTATCAAAGAATCTGTAATAGTTGGAAGGCCCACAGTATGATGAGCTTTTAGAAGGCTTGTTAAATTTTTTATTTCTACAGATTCTGTAGGCTATTTTCCTATTTCTTCAAAGGCAGAATGTGTGTTGTACTGACTATTTGATATTCCTTGGCAAGACTCGAATTCCACTGCCTCAGACCCTTGATTTTCATTTGAAAATATTATTATTATTTTAATTATTATGTTTTTTTGTGTTTCTCACAACTCATTTGAATGAATTTGTACGTTGTGCAATGTGTGTTTCCTTTTGTGACTGCAGTTGCCTCCTAGCTGAGTTTGTTGTTCTTTAGTTTGTATCTATATTCGGGTTAGTCTTTAGGTTAAAATGACAATTACTTTTAAACGGTGTAGCTAATTAGGCCTCGTAATTTATATTTAATTGAACTTAATTTGTTTTTAAAGCTTAACAAAAAGATTACGAATAAGAAACCATACAGAAAATGCAAGAAATTCAAAGAATTGCTCTGACTATAATTAGATTTTAGTTGATTTTCCAGAATTTAACTCGTGTGTGTGTAAATGAACTACGATTATTAGTTATTAGTTCTTACTATTTACTATTACTATTATTATAACTAACTATTATCGATTTGTGCTGCGGGCAATTTGTTGAAATATTTATTAATCCAACTAATCAAAGAGATTCGCAACACACAAAACTAAAGCTAAAGCAAAAAATCACACACGAAGCGAGAATAAACTTTTAGTTTGTAGAGAACGCCAAGCAGATGTATAAACTTTTGTTAAATATGCTAAGTAAACAGTACGGACCTAGCATTAAGCCTTAAAACTTCCCGCTGCAGCAAGTAAAATAATAAACCAATGCAAATGTGCAACATTCCGCCTTCCTAAAACCTTTAAAATCGATCCCCAATCCATAAGAATCCCCAAAACCCAAGAACAATTTGCTGTACAGACAGGTAAAAACTCGGCGTTTTTACACACATCTCAAGTTGTAGCTTTAAAAGGTGTAAAAAGTTGAAAGAAAAACAATGGAAAATTATGAAATATGAAAGAAAAAGTGTCTTAGTCGCTATTAAAAAGAACAGAACAGAAAAAAATAACGAGTAACGAGTAACGCATAAACCGCGAGCCCATAAGAATAATAATGATAGTATATATATATATTTATTATATAATAAAAACAATAAACAAGAACAACCCCCTTATTCAATTAAGTTGTTAAAGCTTTCGTTTTGCAAACGCAAATTTTAAACTGTCATTACGTGTAACGAGTAAAATGAGAAGCGACGAGTGACGAGTGAGGAGAAAAGCGGTGTACCTAGAGCATAAAGAGCAGCAACAAACATATTTAAAGAACCACAAGCTAAAATATTATATTAATAATGATTATATATACAACACAAAACATATATATTATATGCAGTAAGTGCAGCGAGTGCACAATATACATAAATCTGTATGTATAGGCCACAGCGACAGCGCGCAGCAGCAGCGAGTAAATAACAATAAAGAATTCTATTGCATATTGTACGAAAAAGAACAAAAAAAAAAAACATACGAAGAACCCAATGTTTATATTGCTAGCAATTATTATGCAATTATGGCGAGGCGCTCTCGACACGGCACGCGTTCATTTGCATACAATTGCAGGCCAAGTCAAGTGCGGATTTCTACTGCCCTTCACCAGCTGGCCGGCCAGTCGTCGTCAGTCGTCGGTGTGTTCCCAGTTTCCAATTCCAATTCCCAGACACAGACACTGCAATTGCAGACAGCTGTGCCGGCTCCATCGATCATCTCATCTGTGTGCAGGTCTTCTAGAACGGCACGAAGTCGGGAAGCGTGTTGCTAATGCCTCTCTGCTTTCGAATCGCTGAAAGCAATTGATCAGCTTTAATTATCATTTTGCCGGAGCGATTACAATTACGATTACAACATTGTCTTTGGAGTGGTGACATGTTGCTGTGGTTGTAGCTGGAGCAGGGCTTTCTCAGGTATCCCTGGAATCTCCGGCATCTGGTCGACAGGGCAAATTCCCCCTGGTGAGAGGTCAAGTCTCGGGCGATGACGCGGTGCAAAGCAGGTTAAGGAAAAACACCCAATTACCGCGAACATTGCCGCTAATTAAATATAAAAATCTTAACCCAAAACGCGGTGCGTGACTCAGAACCCAGATCCAATGCCCTCCTCTTCTTGGGTTTATCCGGCAATTAGCGGAGCGAAACGGATCGGTTTGGATCGGAGCTATTACATGGCTTTTCAACACCCATTATAAAGTCGTAATCTAATATCAAAGATATGGTGGCATGGCCTCTTTGAGTCATGGTTCTATGTATATTCTATATATATGCAAGCCAAGTTCTTGTGATTAATGATCCAAGAGCGACTTTGTTTGCTGGCTTTTCATCCGGTTCGATACGATTTTTATTTATTATTATTTATAACAATTATTGTGCATGTTAATTGGTTTATTCACCAGCAGCCTGGGCTCCGGTCGATCGAATCGATTTGAAAATTTATGGAAATTAAAGCAAACATACACACGGAGCCAAAAATACAACAACAACAAAGTCCAGTCAAACCGGCACAAACATTTAAATTTTTTTTAAAATAATAAAATGCATGTGGGCATAATAAATTCGAGAATATTTAAATTGCAATTTGTTAATTAAATGCCGGCAGTTGCGTAACGATTGTTATAATTTTTGTATTCGCGAAATTCTTGCAATGTTATTGACACGCCAACCATTTGGGAATTTTAGATATTCCGAATATTCAGTATATTCTAATTGCTCGAATATAGGCGTGGCACCTGCACAGGGAACGTCATTGTGTTTAGTCACGCTGCAATTTTCCTTCTAAAATAGCCTCCGGCTTTAAATTTATGTGTTGCATAATTTACAAGTAAGCCCAAGCTAGTTAATAGTAATAATAACATCATAATCATGTTGGAAGAGCGTAAAAAAGCTGAAAAAAAAATTAAAACAATATTGTGCGTCGTCGTTACGTTGTTTTGACCAAAAAGGTCATTCAATTTATGCAAGTTCCACTTGTAATTGTTGCTATGGCGTTAAGGCATTCTATATTCATTCTATAAGCAAGGTGTAAATAATTTTATTAGGGGTACATTAGCTGTTTAAAGATTTTTGGTATTTTATTTATTAAGTTTGGCAAGAAAATATATATTTTGAAATATTTTTAAGCCTTAAGGTAAGGTTATTCAAAAATTGAATAAACAAAAAATATTTTAAACCTTTTGTTAGGTTATACAGTATTTAATTTTATATATCAGATTATTTTTTAAGGCTGTCTTAAAGTATGTTTGACTTGTTATTCTTAAATTTGTTGGAAAAAAGGTGCTTAAAAATATTTTTAAACTTTTACAAACCTTTTAGAGGGATATACCTTTAACTGACAAATTATTTTTAAAGCTTCAAGACTATTTTAAAATCTTTTAACAGGTTTAATGGATTATTTTTTGAGTCTTTCTTACAATTTTTTGGGATTGCAGTTAAAGTGGTTAGTAAGAATTTATTTTAAATTATTTCTAAACCTTTTCCCAGGTTTAATGAGAGTTCCCTTTGCAATTGCAATTATAAGCTACTTATTCTACAGTTTTATTAAACCAATTAAAGATTCGCTACCTTTTATTATAAATTATTATTACAAGTTTAACTGCTGCTAAAAGCTTCCTGAAATTTTCTATATAATTAGAATGTAAGACCCTTTTATAGCCTATTATTAGGGCCTTAGAAGAACAATAATATGGCCAATCAATAAACAATTAAATACCAATTCACGATTGGCTCTTTAGGGCATTATATAATCAGCGTCTTAGCGATGTTCGTGTAATTATTGCATTACATTCGTAATGGCCACGTTAGAATTGACTTTTATTGATTTCGTGCTCGCAGTTGTAAATCAAGGAAAATGTGCAAATAACATGCAATCTGAGTTGAGTTGAGTCAGACGGTCACCATTTGTTTATCACACATAACATAATAATAAACCATATGCCTTTTACTTTCTAAATTTAAATTACAAAGCCTTGCTCGCAGAAATTCCTTCCGTTTGTGAATCAACTTGCGGGGAGAAAGATATCCCCGCCAATGGCAATTAATGCAAACAAATCAAATTAAATCGAACTTAAAAATAGCGCTCCCTTCAGTGCGTTCATTGAACCTTTGTCTCTTGATTTTTTCCCCCTTTATTTAACTCTTTTTTGGTTTTGGTGTTTGGAGCTGCGCCGGCCTTAGTTGTCAATATGATTGTGGTTAGCCATTAAGACAATGCTTTATGGAGGGGGTGCGGTTTGAACTTGGCCTTTGATTGAGCGATTATACAATTGGCAATAGTTGCGTTAGTTAGTTGCCCCCCCAGATATCGCCCTGTCATCTGCCAGATATTAGATAATTATTATAAATCACCACTATGTTTGGCCACACTTTGATGATTAATAATGGGTAGCATTTAGAGCCTAAGAGGATTATGTAGCTGCTGGGGTCGCTGATCACGTAGACGCTGAAAATTTACATTGCCATTTACAAGTTAATAATGCTAACGTCGCGTCGCACATTATTTCATATTTTTTTTCGAGCGGCAAGCGTTTCCGACATAATCAAAAGACTTAAGCGACGAACTTAAGCGGCGAACTTAAGCCACTTCCTGCACAGGTGGCGGAGCGGCCAACCTGCCCGAGCACAGCCTCAAGTTCATTGGAATTTTTCGTGCACGCGCCGCAAAGTAAGTAAGTTAAATTTAATTTTAGAATGCAATGCGGCCGTTGATTAAATATTGCATTACATAAAATGCAAAAATGCGAAGCAAACAGCACCGCAAACAAATGAGCTCACCCCACACTTGAGTCTTGACACTTGACGCTAATTAGTCGCCACTTTTCACCCTCGTTAAGCATTGGAAGTGCTGTTTGTTGGTATCTAAACATCATCGCTAGCCAGCTAGCAAGCCACTAGCCAAGCCAGCTGGTCTAATGAAATTGTTACTTGTTTTTATGGGCAGCTGCTCGCTTGACTCGTAATTTATGCTAATATAGCCGCCGCGCACACAGGAGCCAAGCTAAACACCTAACAACGGGCATAACTAACGCCTCTGAACTAAGCACATAAAATGCCTTAGAAAGTAATTAATAACCTTCATTTCGGGCCAAGCAAATTGGCTTAGAATGTCTCTTGCCTTGACAAGAATTTTTTTTTGGGCTCAACAAGAACAGTAGCTTATCTAAAAACTGGGCGTTAAGTGGAGCATATTAAGTGTATTATGCTAAATAGTGTTTATTTATTTATTTGTTTCTTTGGTTTTCTTGGTTTTTGGGCAAACCCGTTTTGATTCAGAGAGAAACCCCAGAAAACAGCACACAATTTTGTCAAATCATGGACTAAGCTATTGCTTACCATTGTGAAAATAGATATAGAACGTTTCCTAGGAAATAAATAGCGCGCAGAATTATGCAAATCAGACGCAAAAAAACCAGAGCCATTGGAGATGTCTTTACCAGTGCACTGTAAGGAAAAATATTGAGATACAAATATGGAAAAATATGCATTTATATTCCATTGCAAGGCTTTAAATTATATTTTTATAAGTGGTACATCATAAAAAATTGTCAACAGGTAAATTATATTAAATTTATTAGCACAGAAAAGTTTATTTATTTATTTATTTAATATTTTATACATTATTGTGGAATATTAAATATTAATTATAAAAGTTGTTGAGCAGGCTAAATATAAATGGTAAGTTGGAGCGAATTCCTTCACCTCCAATCCATGTTTTTGAAGATTTTTTGTAAATTTTTTTTTTAGGTCAAATATTGAAACTAATATATTTTTAAAATTCTATATAAAATGTAGCCTTCCCATATTTTGATTATTAAAATTGTGTTAATTATATATTATATATTTTCTATCAAAAACTATATCTCCAACATTTTTAATACATTTTTTTTGCTGTGCATAGATAGACCGCAGCATTTCCGATTTGAAAATTAGCGCAAAAGTGCCAGAAGAGAATCAGAATAATGGCGCGCCGCTCAAAAAACCCCATGTAACTGGGAAAAATAAGCACCTGTTTTCGTTTTTATTTTTTTTTACACTTTTTGAAAGTATCTCGCGGCTGTGACAGGCGGCCGTGACTCAGATAGTCGCGAGATTCGTAGGCAGCGGCATTCGGACTTGACGCAAGTGCGTCTGGGGAAGACCAGGCCGCATCAGAACTTGATTTTGTGGCACAGACCAGCAGGCCATCAATTAGCAGATGTGTGGTGACTCCTTTGGATTTGTATTTAACTGCAGCGAGGGAATCCACCTCTTTAAACAGAATTTCGTGTGTGATTTACAAATCTCTCGCACTCGTTCGGACTTTCCGCACATCAGAAACAGTGACAACCACTTGAGATGTGGAAAAGCTGGTGGGTGTGGGCTTTGGTTTTCGGTTTTTGTGTTTCCTGCCGACCTCTTCACCTGTCAGCAGCAGGTGTCTATTGATTTTTGAACTCACCCAAGGGGAGGGGACACAGTACATCAGCATCATCGATGAATCCCTTGGCTAATCGGGTCAAGAGAAAAACCATTTCAAGAGGGCCCGTCATTCGCATAATAAATATGAATATATGTAAATAAATGTAAATATATGTTATATATATATCTTAAATACTGCAAAAATCTTCCGCTCTTTTAATTTTTAATTTTAACTTTCTTTGTGTAGGACAAGGTGCAACAAACTGGTTTAGTTTAACGACACAATGCGATAATAATGAAAATATACACTCTGGGTGCATATCGGCGAAAAGCTACTTTTTACCGATCATCGCTTTTTTTGGGGGCTCGTTCGGTGATTAAGTTCGGCGTTTATTTTCGGTGCAGTGCGTGGAACACGCCTCGGAAATGTTTTGGCTTTGGTTCCACATATTGGCGAGTAAGTAAGGCAAAGTCATTAAAATCGGCGATAAGCTAAATATAAAGTTGTGATTGGCAGCATCAGGGAACGCTCGAGAAGAAGGAAGGCGTCCTGGCCAAGGTCCGTAAGTCCCCCTTTTGGAAGGTTTAAAATATATTTTCAAATTGATTTAGGAACGTGACGCAGGGATAATAAATTCGGGAATGTTCTCTTAAGAATTTAAGGAATGTTGGAGTTGTTTTTACAGATTTTTATATAATTTAGCTAAGGCTTAAATATTTAAAAACAAAGATATAATGTAAATTAGTTAATACACCTTATAAACTAAGCTTATTAAATACTATAAACTGTATATTTGTTTTAAGTTTTAACAATTTCTTTTTAAACAAAATAATACATTTTTGAGGTCATAAAAATCCAATAAAAATGCTAAAAAATAAGACATTAAATATAGGAAATTTTAAAGATAAAATCAAGTAAGTAAGTATCTTGTAAAGGTTTTTAAAAATATATTCCTTGGTTTTCATGTTTTGAAAAAATGTTTATTTAATTTTTAAGGATTTTACATCTTTAGAATACTAAAATAAAAATGTATTAGAATATAGAAAGCCTTTGTAATAAAATCTTTACATCACAGTAATCTTCTTTCTTTACCTCCTCATGAATCACCCATAAAATCAAGTTCCTATTAATTTTTCCAGTGTGTTCTGCTGTTAAATTATAAGTTCATCATCAGTTTGAAATCGTGTTAAATGACTTATTTAATTATAATGAGTAGGTTAGTATTCTACACTCATCTCGAGTACAATTTTCACTTCAAGCTTACTTAATCTTCCATAATTATTTTGCGAAATCCCCCTCTGAATTCCCCCGAATAGTAGCATTTAGCGCGAATTTCCTAATCAATTTTAATTATCAAAGACAGTAAAAAAACATTTATTTGGTTCATCATATATCTCTTGACTCTCTCTTCTGGGGCAGTGCCAGCTTATGCCAGAAAGACGTCACAAGGATCCAAATAAAATCCCCCCGAGATAACAAATTATGCTGCGCTGCAATGACTCTGGGATTTTTTCTGTTTTCTGTTTGGCGCACGTGACGCAAAATAAACAAAAAAGAAGAAAAAAACAAACCAAAACCAAAACAAACAAACGAAAAAAAACAAAACGAAATGCGAACGAGGCGCGCGGCTATTTTGCATATTCAAATGAACAATTTTACTGCTAAAATGCGGGCGATAAAAAGCACGGCACAAGCAGCCGGCGTCATCTTTGGCCCCCAGGTGAATCAGTCGCTAAACGGGTTAACTTGGAATCTTAGAAAGCGTCAGGTGCCTGTCCCCGATCCCCAATCCAAACTCCGTACTCCAAGCACGTGATTGATATATCATCGGTAAACGGTGGACTCCCCCTTGACAGCTCACCGATACCATACGAAACCGATTCGATTCGTTTCGTTTCGATTTGGGAAAGCAAAACCTCAATATTATACAATAATTAGCAGCAAAAATGATTGCCATTTGTAATTAATGCACATAATTGCTGGGCCCCTTAGAATGTTACTCGATAGAATGGAAAATGGCAGCAAAAATAAAAAAAACTTCTAGATTACGAATTAAAAATTGAGAATTTTTGAAATGGACTCGTAATTGTATTATTAATTGCGCTTAATTGAATTATGAATAACATTTAGCTGCCACCTAGGAAGTACAGTCCTAGAGCCGAGATTCGTGCAATCTCGGAAGCATTCCGCAAGGGCAGCCAACGAGGGCTGAGATTTTCCCTCCCCCTCTGGTGCGGATTCCAGTTCCAAGTGGATTCAACTTGGGATCGCTGCAAGGCTGCAAGATTGTGGGAATCGGAGGAGGAAGAATATGGCAAACCCAGAGCGGAAGGTTGGGAAAACTACACAGGCGCTGGTTGGCTTTTTATAGAACGTTCTTAGACTTTTAGAAAAATATATTATGGGTAAGTCAATAAATGTTAAATAATAATAATAAGTCTGAAGAACTTAGTAAATTCTTAAATTTGTCTGGTTTAATTTGGATTATAGACCTATTATTTAGGTTATAAAATAATTCCTACATTTAATTCTATTATATTCCTATATTATTTAATTAGTTCATTTTCTACTTTAAATAATATGATTTGACTTGTATTTATTGTTTAATTTGTATTGTGGTTACCTTAATCATTCAACCTGAAAATAAGTTAAGTTCAAGTTAATTAAACAAAGTTAATGATACCACAAACCGCAATGAATCGGTTTCTGGTTTTGTATAAAATCGATTGTATCATTTCCTTTACAAAAATATATATAAATTATCCAATATTAGAGACCTCTAATGCCAAGAACTGTTAACTTCTTTTATTTATAATTAATCATAGATAACTAGGCTACAGCAAGAGGCCTGCGGCTATGTTCTTTTATACTTTTATTTTATTTTTTATATATTCTTTCATATTTTTGAACCCAAACCCCAACAGGAACTGCTTTCCCCGGATTTTTCAGCATTTCATGCTGACAACTATGATTGATGGAATGAATAATGGAGGCAAAAAGAAACTGTACTTGGATTTTATTCCCGACTTTGGCCAAAAAAGTGGACTACGTGACTGAGCCAAAAACTTAAACATTTTTTTTTTAATAGAACAATGCCACTGTGAGAGTGTGTGTGGCACAGTAAAAACCCAATAAAGTCCGAAAAGGTCGTGAAATTTTAATTATAGAATCTAATTTGTTTGAACGCTCTTTTATCTTGATGATTGATCATTAGGTCTAAGAAAAAACCTTAACAAAACAAACGAAAAGAAATAGAAAAAAGTAAATCCGTCTTATGTAACAAAAGTTAAAAATTGCAAAAGCCAAAAATCATCGACCTTCGAAATCGGTTCTCAAAGGAGCCGTTTCAAATTTATTTAACAACAATTAAACATTGTTTAATGACAGGGAACAACTACTAATACTACTATATAGTTTGCTTCACTTATTATGGTTTGATCATGAGACTTTGACTTCAATAAAACAAAAAACAAAAAAAATTGAAAATAAATAAAACAAACAAACTGGTTGACCAAACTGGAGATCGTTCCGATCAGAAGCTAACGCAGCTAGTCAACCGTTAAAAGGTTCACGGCCAAGGACAAGGAAATCCCAGTGAATGGCCACCACCACCACCACCGCTCGATCTCCATGAATCACGACTCCAAGTCAACGCGACTCCGATTCCCGCCCCGATTTGATGTGAAACAATTTTGTGACTTCTGAAACCTTGGGCGTGTACACTTTGCATATTGCTCGCTAGAATGAGGCACAAACCGTGCACAATTCAATTTAAATATTAAATAAAACAAAAAATAAAAGAAACAATAAAAGCTAGAAAATTAATGTAGGAAGAAAAGTTGGTTGTGTGAAACCTTTAACTAAAATTATAATTTGTTTGATTGCCTTCCTAAAAGATTATTGCACTTAAATCGGAAGTAAATGTTTAGCCAAAATGTGAATGGTTCAAATGGGAACTTTTTGCACATGACTAATGAGAAATATAATACGCAGATTATAGGCTTAAAAGGTTGCTAATTACTAATTTACAATCTAAAATTTGGCTTAATTGGATTAAGATAAGCGGAAAAACTTTATTTTATTTGTAAATAAATAATTTCTAAATAAGGTTCCTGAAGGATAAAGATTTAGGGTTTTAAATATCCCATTTTCTTGAGTCTGGGCGACATTTTTTATGAGTTAGAGATTAGCGCTTTAGAAAACATTTTTCATATAAATTCTACCTCTATAAATTCTATACATTTTTATCAATCAAAAATGGTTTATATTCAATAAATTTACATCCCAATTACCAACGCATTGAATGCACCATAAATGTTGTATAATTAACCATAATTTATGAACCATAATCCATTTCCTAGCTACCGACGATTGAATCATAAAAAGCGATCATTGGATTGATCGATCCAATTTGTATAATGAATCTATATGGCGCGATGATTATGTTTTTGCCTTCCCCCAGATGTTCTCTGCGACTTTAATAACTTAATGCTATCCGATCCGATTGGAGCGGATCAAAGCGGATTGGATTATGTGTGTGTTTGTGTGCGAGCGATGTGTTAGCTCATTAACGGCTCGTTAGCCCACCAATCGCTAGAATTGATCTACTAATTTGATCGACTAGCGCTAAGATCGACTGTTAGTTAGTTAGTCGCACGATGCTCGATGCAGGCTGCAAGGATGACCGGATTGTTGGCGGCAAGTACAAGTGCACATATGTAGATCAATGGCAAATCGCGCTGTATTCGATTTGGTTAAAAGCAGCGGCGAGTGGCTGCCACTGAAAATGAGAATTTACAAAAAATATCTATACATATATAATGCCATTCGACGACGATGGCCAAGACCAAATTTAAGTAGCGTCGATAGCCTTACGGCATACAGGAATGCACAAATAATGTCGCTTCAGGGATGGTCTAAAAGTATATACATATATGATTGTCGATATGGAAGGACAAATTCGATATATAAATGGATAATATTTAGTTTTAAGTATTTTCCTGATAATCTATATTTTATTTGGCATTTGTTAAGGAAATCTATTTAATTTTGTATGATATCTTGTTGATATTTACTAAAAAAATTCGATATTTAAATCGATATATTGTTGGTAATTAAAATTTCCAGATATATCTTTAATTACTTTGATGTTTGTTATCAACATCTGTGCCCAGATTTACAAAAATACTTGGTTATAGGTATAAACATTTATATTTATAAATATTTTACTTACATTATCGATATCTTTTGCTATTTTTGATAACATAATAAACCGATCTATTTTTTTTTTATTATTGTTTTACATTCCCCAAGTGTCACCGTAACCCGATCTCGTAATCCCTCAGCTGCAATATATGCTAATTCCGTTCGCCAGATGTGTTTTTAACGCGGCTTTCAATTATTTCATAGACATTACTTTTGATATCGACCGTACTTATCATCGGCGACTTGGTTTAATGTGCTACATTTACGCATGCAAATTAGTTGTTAAATGTGCTTTTAAAAAATATAATTGATATGGAGCTGGCCGACGCCTACTCTCACGCACATTAACTAACATATATTGTATTATAAACACATGTGAGATCGTGTGGCCACTTCCTGTTTACCCAATGGGTTTTGTTTATCGACTGACTTTCACTTTGTCCCTATATATGATCCGCATTTGCATCCGCTCTAGTTCTCAGAGGGGGGAATATTAGTTGAGTCATTCAGGATCTAGGGTAGTTTGTTCTGTGAATTGTTCTGGTTTTGTTTCGAAAAGTTCTTTGACTGCAAAAAGGCACTGAAAGAATTATAAGAAATATAAATAAAATGGGTAAATAAACTAAAAGAATTAAATGTAATAAATTATTAATAAAATTTACAACATATTTCAAATATATTTTAAGGATTAACAAATGCCACTATCCATGTGTCTGTAAAATAATATTTCGATGTATTTTTTTACAATTGAAGAATTTATTTAAGTATACATTATCATTTTGTTCTTATCAATTTTTTCGGCGCACATGTCGCATACTTAACATTTTACAATTTTTACATTTTAAGATACAATATAAAATTTTTTCTTTTTTTTTCTAAACACTAAATAAATCTCCAAATTATCTTATACACTGCCATTTTCTGTATCATTTCTGACGGTGCACATGTCGTATACTTAACATTTGGCTGTCTATTATTTAAACCATGATTTGTTTTGGCTTTGTTTTGATTTTGAATTCTGTTTTTCTTTGTCAAATGACCCGCTGCCGAGGCTTTTCTTATGACGCTCTGAATGAATTCCAAATGTTTTGGGTATTCTACCCATTCCGAGTGACGCGCGCACGCGCTAATGGTTAACCCCGCTGCTAGCCAAGAGCCGACGTTCTAGTCCGCACTTGAACTTGGTCGATTCTCGGACTTAACCCACTGCTGGGGCTGAGGCTGAGGCTGCCGCTGGCTGTGGCTTTGGCTTTGGCTTTGGTCTGGTGAGAGGAAAGGAAACCCCACGGCATCACGGCATCACGGTGGCAGAACCCGCTCCCAGCTGGGCAACTACGTCACAGCCGCGTCATGCGAAAACCAGTCATCGTCGTGGGCCAAAAGCGAAGCCGAAGCTGGAGCTCGGCTCGGGCTTTGGGCCTCGTTCGTCTCGGGGGTATTTAAGCGGCGGCAACTCGACCTGGAGCATGCATTGATTCGCTATCATTCGCTCTAAAGACTTGTGCGCCCCTCCAGCCTCAAGTAGTTTGCTGACTCTCTGTTTGTTGTAATACAATTTTGCTGACAAGGATAATCAAAATCACAGTTTTCGAGTTTCGCGAAAAGGATCCATCCACACTCAGACAACCAGTTAAAAAAATAATCGTGAATCTATCCGCCGGAATTCGAGAATTCTTGTCCAGCTCAATTCTAGACGCAAACAGTTATCCAGTCCAGGAGCCGATATTTCTTGCCAATAAGCAGTGAAAGTGTCAACACATTTCGAGTGCTTATTTGCCAAAAGTAAACGAGAGAGAAGCGCAATCCAAGCACCCTAAGCAAATAGTATTCTAAGTGTTTTTCGGCAACACTTTGCGTAAATTTTTGTTTACCCAACACAAAACCCCCCAAAAAAACACACACAAAACAAAATGATGGCCGTTGCAGCTGCCCAAAAGAACCGCGAGATGTTCGCCATCAAGAAATCCTACAGTATTGAGGTGAGTTTTTCAAAAATTTCAAATTACAAAATTCGAAACGAAACGAAACGAAAGAGATTCCAATATTCCCAAACCAAAACTGAGGCTGGTCTACGTGACTAGCCAAAGGTTTTGTCTGAAAACCTGTTGAAGTAGGCCCACACTCTTTAGGAGATCCCGCATTTCTTTATTGCCAATTTAGTTTGGCCAATTGGCCAATTATCCGTTATGTGTGTTGGCCAACTTCACACCTCTAAGAACGGCTTGAACAACAGCCTCCAATACCGGAGTCCCCCTCCGAGTCGGAGTCTTAAGTTATTATTTAACAAATAAGTGAAAGTGGCTGCCTTTTTGCCCCTGCACTTAGCCTGGTGGCCGAAACAGTCGCGCCTCATTGTTGACTCCGCTTGCTGTTTATGTTTATGCTGGCTGCCTGGCGACCAAAACAAAATATGAAATCAATAAAAAATGATTCAATGAGTGGGGCATCTTTCATCAGCCTTTTGGCTGGCCCAAAAAAAAAAAGAAGGCCCACCGAAAAACAAACAAAACCCAAGCCGACAGTGAAAACTGCAACTGAGGGAAACCTTCTCCGGCTTCCCAAAAAATATAAACAGTTGCCTGTTGCATTTTTCCCCAGAATCGCATGGGGATTTTCGTTGGCTTACAGCCATAGAGCCATAACCCACATATATCTTTGCCTTGTGGCGGTGACATCGCATTAAATTAACATCCCAAAATCCCAGCTTTGAATCACAATGCCTGAATGGCGGCGAGGTCTATTCAAGAAACTGAAAGAAAAGATCTGAAATTTTGAGGCGCTTTCACGCGCACACATTTTACATAAGACGCCGACCGATAATTGCGCAATATATATAACTATATATATATATTTGATTGAAAGACTCTGGCAGAGTGGGTTTGCAAAGTCAAAACGGGCCTGAAGGTCAAGGCAAAAACCGAGTCCGAGTCCAATTTCCGCTGCATATCCTGGCTTGTCACTAAAACGGATTTTTGTCTCTGTCTCTTGCAGAATGGCTATCCATCCCGGCGCCGCAGCCTGGTGGACGATGCCCGTTTCGAGACCCTGGTGGTCAAGCAGACCAAACAAACCGTCCTCGAGGAGGCCCGCAACAAGGCCAATGGTAAGTACAAATTAAGAAGCCAACATGTGGCTGGGAAAATGGAAGTAAAGTGGGTTTTAAGGGCTTTTAAAGCGGTCTTAAATAAAGCTTAAATTGAACTTAAATTAGGCCTTTAATTGGAATGATTATATTTTGATAAAAGGGTCTAAAAAAATACTTAAAGTAGTCTTTAAAAAATTATTAAAAATTACTTCAATGGGCTTTTGAATTAGGTGTTTTTTTTACAACTTCTTATTAGCTTTTATTATTTATTAATTCAACAAATGTCAGTTAAAATATTATTATATTAATTCCCCCTTTTATTTTGCTTGCTTTTATATGCATTTTTTATGATCAACAATCACTGAAATGTAGCTTTATTATAATTGTATATTTCCTTAGTTTTTTTTGTATATAAAAATTTCACAAGTTGTGGCTTTGTTTACCTTATTTTTTTCTGATTTTTTAATTATTATTTTTATTTACTATTTAATTTTATAGACGAGTCTCTGGAGGAATGCATTCTGCAGGCTGAGGAGCACATTCCCGCCGAGCAGAATGTTGAGCTGCAGGACGAGCAGCCCAATCTGGAGAATCTGCCCATGGAGAACGAATATGTTCCAGGTTAATATTTATTTCAATATGATTTTCCTTGATTTTCCTTTTTGATTTCCCTCCTTTTTCTGAGCCTATTATCTTTGATTTGATTACGATTATGATTTTCATGGGCCTTATTATTTTCTTTTCTTTTTATTTGTGGCGTTTTTAGTTGAGGAGGAGGATGTGGAAATTGAGCAGGAGCAGTCGCTTCAGCAGTCGCAGTCTCAGGGCCAGGAAGCCGCCGGCGAAGAGCCAACCAAGAACGGTAAGGAGGTGGAACCATAAGTAGTACTTAGGCTGAGGGGCTTTTGAAAAGCGTGCGACATTGATTTAAGTGCTTAATATGATAAAGTGCCAGGGACAGAAGGCGAGAAGCGGGAAAAGCACTCAACAGTCAACCGTTGGAAATGTCGCATTTCCCTTTTTCATTTGTTACGCTCGACTTGGCTGGAAATGCGTTTGCCTGGCAACCGAGTCCCCGAGCCAGACGCCCACGTAGCCCGCTTATCGCTTACGTGACCCTAAGCCCGTGATGATTGCATCTTACTTTACCAGCTCCCTTTTATTTCTTTTCTTCCCCTCTCCCAGATTACGGCCTCACCGAGGACGAGATTTTGTTGGCCAATGCCGCCTGCTCATCGCCGGAAGCCGAGGCTGAAATGCAGAGCGCCGCTCTGGTGGTCCGCCTCAAGGAGGGCATCTCCTCGCTGGGCCGTATCCTCAAGGCCATCGAGACCTTCCACGGCCAGGTGCAGCATGTGGAGTCCCGACAGTCCCGTGTCGAGGGTGTGGGCCATGATGTCCTCATCAAGCTGGACATGACCCGCGGCAATCTGCTCCAGTTGATCCGTTCCCTCAGGCAGTCGGGCTCCTTCAGCAGCATGAACCTGCTGGCCGAGAACAACATCTCGGTGAAGGCCCCCTGGTTCCCCAAGCATGCCTCCGAGCTGGACAACTGCAACCATCTGATGACCAAGTACGAGCCCGATTTGGACATGAACCACCCGGGATTCGCCGACAAGGTGTACCGTCAGCGCCGCAAGGAGATTGCCGAGATTGCCTTCGCCTACAAGTACGGAGATCCGATCCCCTACATTGCCTACACCGATGTGGAGGTCAAGACCTGGCGCTCGGTGTTCAAGACCGTCCAGGATCTGGCCCCGAAGCATGCCTGTGCCGAGTACAGGGCCGCCTTCCAGAAGCTCCAGGACGAGCAGATCTTTGTGGATCATCGTCTGCCCCAGCTGCAGGAGATGTCTGATTTCCTGAGGAAGAACACCGGCTTCTCGCTGCGTCCTGCTGCAGGTCTGCTGACAGCCAGGGACTTCCTTGCCTCGCTGGCCTTCCGCATCTTCCAGAGCACCCAGTATGTGCGTCACGTCAACTCGCCGTATCACACCCCCGAGCCGTAAGTAACTTTTCTATATATATACATTTTCCGGTTCCACTTCAAAGGGGCGAAAGAAAAGAGCCCTTTGTTCGTGAAGCCTAATTGCATTTGCCTGCCTCGGTTTCCTCTTCCGCCTTTTCGCCGGGCTAACTTTTCCCAGCAAATTGGCTGCTGCAGGAGCCTCATTTGTCCCCTGATAATTGCTTTATGCTCTGGCATTTTCCACACTTTTAACAAGCCATTATTATTGTGATTTACTTACAGTGACTCCATCCACGAGCTGCTCGGCCACATGCCCCTGCTGGCCGATCCCAGCTTTGCCCAGTTCTCCCAGGAGATTGGCCTGGCCTCGCTGGGTGCCTCCGACGAAGAAATCGAGAAGCTGTCCACGGTGAGTTTAGTTTTCAATATTTGCTATTTATTTTTTCTAATTGAGTTGCTGCGGCGACCTTAGAGTCAAGTGTAGAGCTATGACAAGCGGGTTTTCTGGCCAAGATCATTGGTTTTTAGTCACTGTCAAAGTCACATTTTTGTGTGAAATTAAACTACATTTTGAAGCCTTAAAATCTTTTTCAAAATTCTACAAAATATATTTTTTAAATATTATTTTGAGAGACTTTTTCCCAGGATCATCTACTATAAGCTTACCTTTACTTTTCCTGTATTATTCCTTACTTATTAATTTTTTTCTTTATTTTCTTTAAATTCTTACAGGTCTACTGGTTCACTGTTGAGTTCGGTCTCTGCAAGGAGCACGGTCAGATCAAGGCTTATGGCGCTGGCCTGCTGAGCTCTTATGGCGAGCTCCTGCATGCCATCAGCGACAAGTGCGAGCATCGCGCCTTCGAGCCCGCCTCGACGGCCGTGCAGCCCTACCAGGACCAGGAGTACCAGCCCATCTACTATGTGGCCGAGAGCTTCGAGGATGCCAAGGACAAGTTCCGTCGCTGGGTCAGCACAATGTCGCGTCCGTTCGAGGTCCGCTTCAACCCGCACACCGAGCGCGTTGAGGTTCTCGATTCGGTGGACAAGCTGGAGACGCTGGTCCATCAGATGAACACGGAGATCCTGCACCTGACCAATGCCATTCACAAGCTGAAGCGGCCCTTCTAAGCCTCATGCAGGAGCAGATGATACCAAGAGCAGCCCTTAGCCCAAGCCCTAAACCCAAAACCCTCAACTCACACATACAGGTGCAACGGTCTCATTTATACAAATTAATTTTAAATTGACATACCGCACAATCCCTCGTACATCTTATGATTTCCCCCTTATTATTTACTGTTTTTGTTTTTGTTTTAATTTTTTTTTATTTAATTTGTCATCTGAAGTTCTATTTTGTCTGCATATTTATTTTGTTGATCATCTTGAATACTCCTCTCCCCCGAAACGAAATCCAATCCTAAGAACATCCGCATATTTATCACCGCAACTATTATTGGACCAAAAAATCGTTAGACTTTTAAGTGATGTGAAAACAAAGCCAAGCAAAGCGAATTAGTGAGAGCTGAGAATGCAAAGTTCAGATACATCCAATAGTAACTATATATAAACAACACAAAAACCGCTTGTATACTCAGACCCACTACGCACACACAACACAGCACAACAACATGTTTTTGTATTATTATCATCTTCTATATTCTTTACCTAGACTATATAGACACGCGATATAGTATTGCCCGGTATTGAGAACTTATAAATCACACAAAAAACACAAAAAAAGTGAAACGGAGAACAAACATAGAATTTTCTTACATTGTACAATAACTGTAAACGACAATATTACTATTGTGTACTATTATTATTATTATCTTATTATTATGCTTATGACTATTACGTATTGTATTGTAGGTATGTAGAGTTTAAACATTATTATTTGATTTAAGTTTTGTGTATTAATAAAATTACAAAATGCAATTAAAAAATAATCACTTCTTTGGTTTTTTATATTTACTTTTTGGTTTGAAATTGGCAACTCTAAAGTCTGATTCTGTTTAGGGAACAACATTTTATGACTCGAAAAAGGGTATAAATATTTATTTTAAACATAAAAAATATTAAAACGTAGTAAAAGAAGAAAAAGTAATTGAAAAATAATTT
Source organism: Drosophila leontia (assembly GCA_008042735.1). Classification (NCBI taxonomy): domain Eukaryota; kingdom Metazoa; phylum Arthropoda; class Insecta; order Diptera; family Drosophilidae; genus Drosophila; species Drosophila leontia. The sequence continues at coordinate 23,339 of VNKB01003409.1, read as the reverse complement.
AAATAAAAAGAAACATTCGAAGAAAATATTTTAAAATATTCTAAAGGAAATCAAACGAAAGAAAAAGGAATTGAAACAAATTTAAACACTAAATTATTCAAAGAAAATATTTTAAAATATTTTAAAGTAAAAACAAAGTTAAAACATAAATCCAACTATATACAACTTCTTTTAAAAGCTATAAAATATCTATAAAATATATACAACAAATATAAAATAACCTTGGACCAAAATATATACAACTATTAAACAATAAAGTAATTAATATAAATTATTATTATTAATAAAGTATTAAAAATCAAAATATATACACATTGGGAACAAGAATATTACATATTTCAAGTTTAATATAGCGTGAAATTTTATTGTTGTTATTAATGTTCGATGTAGTTGCAATTTAAATCGAAAGCCGACCAAGTGTTAACATTTCTGCAAGCAATTAGCCAAACTATAACTACTCGTATTTGCCCATTAATCTATATATATATATATATTTATTATAGGTATATAAGCAGTTGGTTCCCAGGCCAGGCTTTGTGGCTTCTGAAAAACAAAGAAACACGACAATTACAATTAAATAAAAGAACTATATATTTATCTGTCTATAAATAAAGTTGAAATCGTTTAAACTAAAGAACTAAATTTCTGGGAGGGGCTGTTAGATGTTAAATTTTTTATTTTTGCACACCTTGGACTCGCCAGAGATCCTGTAGTCATGATTAACAATTGGAAAGGGGCCTCTAATGGTTATTTATTTAATTCTATTCTCAACCTATGCCAATTTATTTTAATTAGCCAGCTCCAGTAATTAGTCTTAATTACACATGGGCACACACACGAGCTGTGTAATTACTATCGTAGAACTTTTCTTCAAAGTAGTAAACTTTTGATTTTTGATTTGGGAGTTTTTTGATTAATATTTAGCCGACAGGCGAGGGGATATTTAAATGAAAAGCGACAGCTGTTTATAAACATGACCTACCTCAGCATATTAAATCTGATAAATAAATAACACCTGAGCGGATTTATCATATGCCAATTACCCGAGTACAAGTCCGACTCGTACTTTATTGTGATATAATAATTGGCCGTGTGAATTGGAATCGAATGTGCTAATAGTTTCGAATACCAGCACACGGCAACAGCAGCAGCGATCGACAATTAGCGATCGCGGGGGGTTGGGGGTCTGGGGAGCGGACTGTGGGAACGCCCACGACGTCGTACAATTATAATGATATTAATATGAAATCGGAACGTTAAGGGACAGATGTATCGAAGCTAGAATGCCCTCGCGCAGGTGTGTTGCCCTCATATAAATATATGGAAGCCAAAGTAGTCTTGGGAATTCCCTCCTCCAAGGGGAAAAATTAATTTTAATAGAATTTATGTGAGATATATTAGCTAATTATTGATTTAGATTGCCGCTGCGACTAGTGGGTCTTGCAGGTGTGCTGGAATTGGAGCTTATTAAGTAGGAGAAACTATTATAATGAGTCTTTAAAGATGGAATTTTTCGTATTAAAGATGTTTTAAACGTTCTTTAAAGTCTTTATTTGAGATTTTTTCAATCAGTTTAAACCTAGAATTTTGTTTGTTTTGTTTTTTTAAATTAACTTATGCTTGGAAATAATATTTAAATTATAATATAGGTTTTTTTCTCAATATAAATCCCCAGTCTAAACCATTGCCACCCCCAATATACCCAATTAGCACTTGGTACGAGTCCACTTAATGGCATTTGCTTATATTTCTAATATATCTCCATTATGAATGGCCATTAGTTAATATTTTAAGAATTAATTCAAAGCTAAGGCTGGGCATTTATCAGCTTTTCGCGGCTTTTATTCGCTTTGTGCAATCCGATTTGGGTCAGGTTTATGCTAAAGGCCTGCCTGCCTGTCCAAGTAAAGCCATGTGGGCTGGCATGGACTACGTGCCAAAGTGCTGGCCATAAGGTTCTCTATTACGGCCTGGTCTTCTGTCAAGGTCACTGAGCAAATGGGTTAGGGTTGCAGGAAATGCTGGGGGTTTGGGTTTGTTGAACCGACGACGACGATCGAGGTAATTGCCGGAAGCCCAATGCACTTTGCAATTAAACACTTTTCATTAATTGTTTAAGTTTCTTGCACAGCCAAACAAACGAGAAGAAAATAATAAAAACAAGAATAAAGGCGAGGTGGCGGTGGCGAGCGAAACACGTTTCATTTACAGCCGCCGCAACATTTCAGATTTGGCTAATTAAAGTCGCATAAAAAGCCAAAAAAGAAAAACAAAATATATCCAACCAAAAGCCAAGGTTAGCTGGAGCTTGGCTTTGACAGTAGCAGCCAAAAGGAATTAACTAGAACAAGTCTACACTACACACGGCCATTAGCAGTTGGTATTTGGGATTTGGCTTTGGCCAACAATCGAATATCAAAGTCAATGACTTACTGGCTTGGCGGCTGGCATGGCCAAATTCGCCGCCATTTCGTGCCAATTAATCGCAGATTTTCGTCGATTTTCGTAGATTTTCGATATTTAGTAACTTTGTAGCAAAGGTGAAGGAGGTGCTAATGCTTACCTTGCAGCCAAACCGTTAGCCGGACCGCTGCACACTATGTGGGTTCTTGGCCCGAGGCGCGCACCTGTTCTTAGCCGTTGGTTCTAATTTAAATGATCGAGCATTTATAATGGCCATAGCTCTGGGGGCTAATTAGACTATAAACGGGTTTCCAACCCCTAACATAAAGGCAGTCACTCCTCAGTTAGTCAGTTAGTCTGTGATTTGCATGACCGTGCCAACAGCTGGTCTCATGAATATTTAGGGGCGTGAGAGTTGTAAGCAAGTGTGATATTTATAGATTAAATACTATTCATAATACTAGAGATTTTTGTGTGGGGGAAATATAATAAATAATCAGGGATTTCCCCTTAAAATTTACTTATATTTCTTCTCTATTATTTAGCTATTTATTAAATATTTAAAATTATTATTTAGAATGTAGATAATTTTAAATCAAAGACAACCACAAAGAAAGCTATACTCTCAGATCTTTCCCGTGGCATGCAAAATGCTCTATTTTTTTTTTTCTGAATCCATAATGTCACAGGTCCATAATTAAAGACTATTACAGCACCAATTGGCCAGATAATTACGAGGCCAGCTGCACGATTGCTAAACAGTTCAAACAACTTTAGTTTCAGAATATCAAGATGTGGGTACGGACATACGACACCTGGCCCAGATCTAAGTGCTCTGATCCCCAGCCGGTAGCCAAGGGCCCCAGATACCAAAGACCACTTTCGATCATAAATTAAAATTAGAATTTTAAATTCGAAACTAATTAGGTAAGTATAAAGAAAAAAATACACACAGAGTTAATAAGTACTTAAAAGTAGGTGGAGAAAACCTGTGAGATTTCATGCCGTAAGCCGTCAATGTTATTAAACAATTGCAAGAAAATCGTGCATATTATTTCCCATTAGCAGTTGCCAGGCCAGGCCAGTCGCCCTGTCTGCGTTTCCAGCCAGGTGGTGGTGGCGGTGGTCTTGGACTTGATCGGGCCATCAGGGCGTATGCGCGATAATTATTGCAAATAGCGGCACGCGATGGTTACTCAGTCCAAATTGCTTTGATTTCGGAGCTCTGATTCTGCGCATCATCATCATCGGTGTTCCCATTCATAATAGTCGTCAGTTCAGAGTCAATATTTTGGTTTTAGCTGGGCAAACAGTTCGGGATCGGTCGAAAAGCCAGAAAGAGAGCTGACGCAATGTCAACAATGGATGTGCCGTGGGCTGATTTCCCAGTTTGTCGTCCATATTGGGACACTTAGAAAAAGAGGAGGGAAAATTTAAAGGAAAATATAATTTACACGAAATTTGGTAAATAAAGAATAGGGTTATGATTTTACTTTAAAATTAATATCTAAAACACTTTTTAAATAATATTTGATAAAATCTGCTGCATTTAAATAGTTTTTTTAATTTTAATATTTGAATTCAACTATTTTTCACAGTGTAGTACTTGCGGGAGTCTGGAGCCGAAAGTCTTAAGTAGATTTACACGCTTCACTTGGCCCACTTGTTGACTTTGGCTAATTAAAAGTCGTGCACACTCGCTCTCTTAGCGGAAGTTTGTCCAGAGTTCGGGAGGAATACCAAAGGTCACAATTTTCAGATCGGGAATAAGTCTCAAAGTGACCTAAAACATTGTTGCTTAAAACTAGTTTTAATATTTATTTTTAAAATTTATGAACTGTAAAATTATATTTATATTACATATAAATTAAATTAATTAGGATTATAATTGTACAAATTACTGTATTGAATTTTCCTTTAAAGTTTCGTTTAAGAAATATTTTGTTATTAGTTGATTAACTTTTAGACATTTTCCTAAACCATTATCCACCTTTAAAAATTGAATGAATCGTTTAAAAATGCACTCGTCTTAAATTTAATATTAATTTTTAAACAATTACTCAGTGGCGCCCTGGTAAACTTGATCAGGTAAAATCGTGGCGGCGCCACTTAATAATGAAATGTTCAGAAAGCTTTGTCTATATATTCTGAGGGCTGGCTGTGGCTGAATGATGTGAAACGCAGATCAATATTTTAAATAAAATATGGGAAATATACAATATAAATATATATAAACTCCCCTTAAATAATTTTATATTATATGACTTTAATGAATAACCTCCAATGAATAAAAATTTAATGAAGTTTCATAATAACAGATTTTTGATCCAAGTAGGTCTAGGGTTTCCTTTCAATTTCTGTTTTCTTTGCATTTCTCACATTTTATTTTTCTTATTCCTTGAACGAATCTCAAACGGAGAGCAACTCCAAGCCCTTAAACATTATATTGGAATACTTATTAAAAAAGCAAACAACGATGGCCAGCTTTCGCATTTATCAGGACAAGGAAAACCACAAGGAGAACTTCAGTTCCAATGTTCTGGTCAGAGGCAAGAATGCCAAGCAGCCCCTGGGCTTGCTCAACACCAACAAGATCAACCAGAAGAACAATGCGAATCCCTATCGTGAGAAGCAGCTGGGCGGCTGCCGAGAGGTAAATATCCACAAAACTGATAAAATTCTGGAATGCAAAGCTAAGAAATCAAATGAACTACTACTGCCCATGATCGAGCAGCTCCAGGCCATCTCCCTTGCCAAAGATGAGGTGCCTTGCATTCCCATGTCCGTGGACCGCTCAGTTATAGAAGGTTTTAGTGCCGACACTGAACAAAAAAATGAGCAAGTAAGTTGGATAGTTATATTATTATTTTATGTTACTTAAGTATAAATTATACCTCAAGTTCATAATATAATATAATTTATATAAATTATTAATAATCCCTGCAGGAACACCCGAAAGAAGCCACCTCGAGGCCTTCTGCCTACCCAGAGGTCCAGTATCAGAAGGATATCCTGGCCACCTGCCGTGAGGGCGAGTTGAAAAATCGCCCAAAGCCACTCTATATGCTCTTGCAGGACGACATAAGCTACAAGATGCGCTCCGTCCTGATTGACTGGCTAGTGGCGGTGGCCGTGGATTATCGCATGAACACAGAGACGCTTTACCTCAGCGTTTCCTATGTCGATCGCTTCCTCAGCCTGGTGGCTGTAAGGCGCTCCGTGTTGCAGTTGGTGGGCACCACGGCCTTGTTTATAGCCAGCAAGTTTGAAGAGATGGCACCACCTCCAGTTGAAGAGTTGATCTACATCACTGACGACAGTTATAGCAGGGAGGAGTTACTTCAAATGGAGCGATTTATGTTGAAAAAACTATCCTTTCAGCTGGTGACACCCACGGCCTATGCCTTTATCAAGATGTATGCTGTGATGTGTGATGATATGTCTAAGGTTTTGAAGAGTTTGGCAATGGTAGGAGGTCCTTCTACTAATATTTTTTATATCCTCTCAAGATATTATATTTTTTAGTACATTTCTGAGTTATCCCTGCTGAAGGCAAATCCCTTTCTGCTCTACTTGCCTTCTATAATATCCTCTGCTTCCCTCGCTTTGGCGCGTCACATCCTGGGAATGGAGATGTGGTCTCCCCAGCTGGAGCAGATCACCTCATACAAGTTGGAGGCCCTAAAAACCGTGATCCTTGCTTTGTCCAGTCACCATAGCTCAGCCAAAGATCTTAAGTATCAGGCCATACAGAAGAAGTACAAAGGAAACCAGTACGAAAATGTGGCCCATATCGAGGATATTGAGCTCACTCAGGATCAGTTTGATCAGCTTTACCTGGCCTACGAGGCCAAGCACAAACAGAAAAATCCAAAAAGCTTTTAAATTGCAGTTTTGTTTTCACTATTTTGTTGGGTTTTTGTTTATAATTTAAAAACTCCACTCACTTTATATCGTTTTTATAAAAAAATGTACATTTATTTACATTAAGATTTCACCAACTCCCTCATTTCTATCAGTCTTTTGGCAAATTACTGTCACTCTTCCCCCGGCTATAGGGACGTGCTCCGCCCAGCATCCTCTCCAGCAGGCTCTGCTTGGACTTCCTTTTGGAGGCCAGGACCTCCTTGCACAGCTCATTGAAGACCTCGGCCACCTGGTCCACATGATCGGCGGCAGAGACCTCACTGAATTTGCACTCAAAGTCCTTGGCCAGGATTTCGCCCTCGTCACGGCTCACCTGACGCAGGTGCACCATATCCACTTTGTTGGCACAAAGCTGGACAGGTGTGTCGGACTGTAGATCGGATTTGGCGCGTCGTATATAGTTGAAGCTCTTGCGATCTGTGATGGAGTAGACCAAGAGCAGGCCATCGGCCCATTGGACGAGCTCTGAGGCATTGGGGTACTCGTCTTCAGCCTGGAAGGATAATAATATTATAGGAAAAAGGTTTGGAAAGTAAAATTTATTAACCACCTTGGGACAGGTATCCAGTATTTCGAATAGCACCGGCTCACCATCCACCATGGCCTCGTGCTTGTAGCGATTCTCTGTCTGGTGATCGTACTCGCCGATGTAACGCTTTGTCAAGAAACGCACGATTAGGGCTGCAATTAAATTAAATTAAATTAAGCTAAAAAAACCATTTACGTAACATGAATTTAATTTATTGCGGCTTCCGCTATCAGCGAGATCAGGTGTAAACCAGGGGCACCGCCCTCCCGAAGCCGGAGCAACCCTCGCAGTTTTCGTCCTGGATTTGGGTCAGGCACTTAAGCGAGCGTGAAGGAAACCCCTGGCACCGGGTGCAGGTGGAAAATGCGCCTTGTGGGGTTAATAAACCCTCGTCGGCTGAGCCCTAAAGTTGCGTGTCGCGGACCAACAAACACCGCTGTCCTTTGTAGGCCCAAGTCCTGCCAAGGAACGGGGTGTGTGAGTGAGTGTCCTTAGCCGTTGGTCATTTCCTATGCAAGTGCTTTGAACCCACAGCAGGAGCAACAACAATAACAACAGCAGCAGGAGCGACAGGAACAACGCTGGGAACCGAAACCTCAGGCGCCACTTCAACCGAGAATGACGATGACTATGTCAGACAGTCGAGGGTCTAGTGCTTCCACTTGTGTGTGTTATGCCTTTAAAATTTACTTAAATTATATACTCAAATATTTTTTAAAGAGTTTTTAATGTTTACTAATAAATAAATGGAAAATAAAGGCTTTAGCTTAATAACCTTAACCTTAACTTTAGGTAAATTTTAGTGCCTAAAAACTTTATAATATTTTTGTAATTTTTATATTTCATATTTATTAAATTTAAATCTTTATTTTTAAGCCTCTAAATAATTCAAATATTTTAAATAAAATCCAGCTTAAACAATCAAGCCTGTATTTGTTTTCTTTTTCGGTGTGTGGCCCGTTGCCTTGGTTGCCTCGCGACTTTTTAACGACATTTTCATCATTTATTTTTCCAACACCGGGGCCCCTGTGCTTTTTCTCTCACTTTTTTAAATTTATGTTTTCCGAATTTTCCTTCCTTTTTTTCTTCTTATTTTTCCACGAGGTCAACGTTTAAATATTTCGACGCACGACGACGGCGATCGTGTCTATGGCTAGCAGATTCTTTAATTCCGCCGGACGGTGGGCTGTCGTGGGCGTGGCCGTATATCTAGATGTGGGCGGTTTAATTGCCACAGGCGCAGGCACCAAAAAATATTTGTGCTCTAGTCTGCGGCTGAATGACATTAAAATATGTAGCAATAAATTTATTAAACATATATGCGCATTTGTCATTATGTGTTTTGGGGTCTCCATTTGTTTTGGTTTTTACTAATATAGATTTTTAATTTTTTTTCAGACAGTATGTTAATAATTTAAGTCCATATTTAAGTTACTGGCATTTATTTTGTATATTTAAATTTAAATTTTATTTTTTAAAAGGCAAAACTAAGATTTTCTGTGTCTTCTAAGAGAATGTTCTTCATGGCTCTACTTTATTTTATTTTTTTATTTTTATTAATTTCTAAAAAAGTTTAAAAATCAACCTCATTCATAACCCTAGCCAGATCATAGCTCATTCGTTTGTCACAAATGCCTCGCCCTGTTTTTCAACTTTCCTGCATTCCATGCTGACTTTTTCCTCACATTTTTATATATTTATTAGTGGGAGCATATTTTCTAGTCATATTTCATTTGAACTTTTCTTTATTTTGCATTCAACATTTTTTGTTGACCGTCGACGACATATAGCACGCAGGTGTAACCCAAAGTTGACAGAGTATAAATTTCCCAGCAAAAGCTAGAGAGAGAGGCACCATCATCATGGGGCTCCAAAAACAAAATGTTACAAATTAAAATTATTTCGGGGCTTCCCGGGTTGTACGTGATGTCTGACAGGGAACATCAATTTGTGCGCTAAGTCGCCCGCACCAAAGAAATATGCAACTTCTCTGCCGCGGCAATGATCCATGATCCCTGATCCCACTGCCTAGCTACTTATAAACTTATATGTGATCGGTGCACTGGGGAAAATAGGTATTTTTTAAGGTTAATTATAGAAATTATAGGGAATTTTTTAGAGTTAGAAATTGCTTAAATAGAAAAATTAAGATAAAAGATTGATTATAATTAAATTCCAAAATTTTTAGAAAATTGTAAAAGCAATTTTTCTGGCAATTAGAACTAGAAGTAACCCAATTTCCTTTCTAGTATCAATATTTTACTATTATATAGCAACAAAAATTCTTTTTGTCAAGTTAAATTCATAGAGTTTATATTTTTACATTTTTTAAATTTTTTACTAAGCTTTAAAGATCTTTAAAAACTCTTTATACACCCAAAATATCTTAAATTCTTGATAATTTCTATGGTAAGACCCTATTTTTTCAAGTGTACAACCCCGTCTGTGCGATGTGCTCATGGCCCATCATAAATTAGAGCATGGCCTGGTCTTTTTGGCCAGAGGAGCCGCTTGTCAAATCGAAGGAAAAGTCGGTGGAAAAGCGATTAAAGCGGCGGGGCAGGCAATGCCAAAGTGCCAGGCACTCTGTGCATCTCTCTTTCTATCTCAGTGTGTGTCTGTGAGTGTGTGTATCTGTGTGTATGCTGCTGCCACTTTATAAACAAAACAAACAACAGAGTCTAAATATACACGAAATCGGCGATTGCTCAACTAATTTGCTGTTGTTGCTCGGCATCCATGCCACAAGTATCTATCGGATAGGTCTGGGTGCCGCCGCCATGGCACTTACTGGTGGCTACTATAAGTATATATCTCCTCCCACCGATATCTTACCGCTCTTGCCAACGCTGGGCGCCCCAATTACGGCGATCTTCAACTCCGTGAGGGTGGACTTCTTGCGTCGAATCCCACGCGTGGTCATCTTTACGTCTTTCTCTCTGAGTATCTATAGCTGTGAGTATCTGAGTTAACCAAGTTTCCTGAGTTTCCTGAGATAGATATTCAAATTCCTGCAGGTGTGCGTGTGTTTCTTCGTTTTAATTATCCAATTGTTATTGGTTGTTTCATTTCAATGTCAAAACAGGCGCAAGAAATGCGTTTAAAATTACAGTCAGCACAGCACATCGAATTTCGCGTTCATTTTGGGTGAAAATTAATGAGTTTTCATGTGGCACAGCAGCAGCAGCAGCAGCAGGTTATTTTCGAAATAAAACAAAATTGGTGCAAAAAAATGTGTGTCTTGGGATTGTACATTTTTTGGGATTACGGAACGGACACAGAGGAATCGACACGATTCAAGGCGCACTGCACTTTGCCATGTGTGGAACCGAGAAAAATCATTTATTTATTTATTTTAACCATCAATTTTTGCGCGAATCCCAACTGATGTGTGGAGTGTGTCTTTTATTGTTCTCTCTCTTTCGCTCTCTCTCTGTGTATCTTTGTATCTGTCGGATGTTTGTATCTGTGGCTGTATCTTTGACCGCCCGCCTGAGATCTCCGTGTGATTTGCGCGGCCAACGGATTTCTACTGAAAGAGCGAAGGAGATTCGTGGCCACCGATCGGCTCTTTTAGCTTTTTCAGCTTTTTGCGAGCGTACCAAAAATAGAAAGCACGGAGAGATGCGGAGAGACTATGTCTGATTCTGATTCCAATTCCAATTCCGATTCCTATTCCGATTCCCATAACGAATCCCTATTACGATCTCTGGTCGCATTCCCAGACACGCGCCCTGCAAAGGGTTAAAGCCCAAGAGATCTCCACTCTCGGCCAATAGGCTAATCGGTGCCATCGAAAATAGCCCTCCCATTCGATCTAATGGGGGGATTTCGGAATCATCATTTATTCGGGGACTCTGAACACGAGTGCCTGTCGCCGGCGGAAGACAAATGCAACTGCCGTCGAATGTCGCCTTAAATTAAATTTAATTGCCACTCGGGGGGCTTTGGCCAAAGCAGCTGAAGCAGGCCGGGCAACTGTTTCTGGCCATAATCGAACACTCTTGTGAATTATATGACAGAAGTGCAGCTGTTTTTTGGTTAGAGAGTTAGTCAAATGTTTGTTTTGGTAAATATTAAAAAGGTAGGTTGCACCTGACATGGGAATAGAGTAATTACCATTTTTGGGGGAGGTTAGTGCTGGTCAGAGGAGATTAAATAAGAATTATAATATTTTATGGGTTTAATATATATGTTTTAACTTTAATATTAAAATATTTGTTAAGAATTTTTTAAGGTTCTTGCTCTGAAAAGATACAAATCTGAATGAAAAAAATTCCAATTTTCTTCTTATTAATTAAACTCCCTGCTTTAAAATTATTTAAATTAAATGAATTACATTCAGAAATCACCCAAAACGTCATCAAAGTAATCCCAATTATTAAGACCAAGTTCATAGCGTGAGAATAGTTTAAATCACACCAACAAAGGGACACCAGACAGCCACTAAAAGTCAATTAAAAAGCAGCCGAAAATAATCACGAAAATAATACTTATATTTGCTTTAGTTCCACCCCTCGCTGGGAGGGTAAACAACTTATTAAGGACCTTTTAGTTATGCATATTAGGTCAATATTTTCTAGTTCATTAAGGAAATGCTCTATTGCATATCTTTATATGCATATCTTAATGTTGCAGACACACAAAAAGCACCCTTCTTGCACAGCACGTGTATTTCTGGGGATGTTTCCAATGCGAATGTGTCCTGTGGGTCCTGCGGGCGTCCTAAGGGTTGGAAAATGCCAGACACGCTATAGCCGCGAAAAAAAACACACAAAATATGCAGCATTTCGTGTGCCGGAAAAATCGTAGCATAAATACAAGGCAAAACAAAACCATTTGCGCCGGCGACTAGAAGTATGCCAGGAAAATGTTCAGGCCGGCCATGGGAACAGCTGCTGACTGAGAGGAGATGGAGGTGGAGGTTCTCCTCACGAGCCAAGCGACCGCCACCACTCGCTTCGTTTAGTTTTCTTTCGAACGGCGAGGCGTTTGGACGCGCAACCGGAAAGTAAATCGTAGACGAAATCGCGATTCGGAATCGGAGTCGGAATCACCCACGCCGAAGATATATACTTCTTCTTCTTGGGGCAGCTGCCGCCAAAAACCAAAAAAGAAAAATACGAATAAAATCAACAAAAACAAAAAGCAACGCGCGCTTTTCGGTGTGTTTCTTGAGTATAAATATATATAAATAATAGTGTTTCCTTTTAGTTTTCTGCTTTTTTCGAAAACTTATTTTCGTAGTTCTGCTGGTGTTGAATTTAAAATATTTTCATTTAATTTGAAAAACAAAAACAAATGAAAGAAAGAAAGCAAGGGAAAAAGACAACACAAAAACGAATGAATTAAAATACGATTTCGGATTTCGAATTCCCTGGCGACAGTTGGCCAAGAGACATACGAACAAGTGCTTGTGCTGTTACTATATTTATTTACGTCACTATATATGTATATACTCAGATATATATTTTGTGTGTGCTTCTGTCTAATGGAGAATAAAAACGTATAAATAGCAAATAATGAACCCATAACAATACAAGAAGCAGCGAATTGGTGATTAGCCGAATAATTAGCCTAAGCAATTGCCCCAAAAGAACGGAAGCCTTATTAACCGATTTTAAGGAAAACATTTATGGCAGCAGGCAGTCCAAAAATATATACAAATATTACAGACAGTATTCTGATTATTCCAATATTTATTTTAAATTTCTATAGGCATTGGATTTGTTCAATGAAATTACGTTTCTAAATTTGCATTGGATTTTGGTGAAGCTTTGTTACAGGGTTGGTTATGAGGGGAATAATTAATTATATATTTATTAGATTTTTTCTTGATTGCCTAAATGACTTTCTAAATATTTTCTTTTAAGAATTGTTTGTTTTTAAACTGTTATTTGATATTTTTGATATTTAGAAAATGTTATAAATATAATAAAAAGACTTTTTAAGTGATGATTAAATTGTTCGAAACATTGAAACATTTTTTAATATTTAATTTATAATTAAAATAATTTTTATATTTTTTTTTTCTAATGTTAAATATGTTATAATATTTTTATAATGCTTAAAGTTTTTATAGTTTCTTTTAAAAAGCTTTAACATTTAAGATTTGTTGAAATCCAGTTTCTTTTAATATTCAAAGAAGATTATTTATGCTTCCTTTTACCTAGAAATTATTTTTAATAAAGATTAAAATATATTTTTATGTTTTTGCCTTGAATATCCTTGCCTTGTCTCCTATTAAAACCTCCTTAAAGCTTACTCATCAATCATTTGGCGCAAAAAACACACACTGACACAATCAAACCCACTCACAAAACTGTGATGTCATCTGGTTTTGTTGGCTTCTGCGGTCATCGGTGGCACAGGCACAGCAGTCGGAGGCAAAATTAAAAGCGAAAATGATGTGGCAGGTCTCCTCCTTCGGCGGAAGACGACGACATCACTTTCTGGGACTTCGTCTTCGCCTTCGTTCACATGTTGCATTCAGGATAATGGCCAGGCGCCCAGAAGTTGGTTTTAAAATGAAATCATCAGCGGGAAACTCCAAAGAGAAATTCAATAAAAATTTAGGGAACAAAGTTTTTGGGGTTTAAGCTATGAAAAATGCCATTTTCGCGGCGACTCCTAGACGCTGAGACTGCCTGGCGTCGAGGACATGGCACATATATTGTAGATACAATTGCTTAATGCACTATGCCAGGCACCCGCTCATTGTCCTTTTGTGTGTGTCTGCTTCATTATCCTTGCTGTGCACTCGGGTAATTTAATCAGTCGAGCGCTCAATTGAAGCCAGGACAAAAGAGGGGCCCCGAAGGACATAGCCAGGCTGGCGCGGCTGAAATATGTAGTGTAACCTTGGTAACTACACGAGTCCTGCGTGTGACCACCAACGCCCCCTCCTAATGCCAAAGGCGGCAATTTGCTGTAATTTTTATTGACATTTTTATTTTCCACCCATGACGTCGGGCACTTGGACTTCCCCTTACCAAATTGCAACTGGTTGCGTTCGCCTCTTTGCCGGCCGCAATTGCACTTTTATTTCTGCCCATTTATGACTTCAACGACGAGCCCCTCCTCGGGGGAGTCTCTTTTTATGGGAATGACCTAATAGTTGGTTAAATGGGTTTATGGAATCAGCCAGAAACTAGGTGGGAACGGTACACCAAAGTGGGGAGTCTACAAAAATTATGACCAAATAAAAGTTTTAGCTAAATTAAATGGGTTTAAAAGGGTTTCATTAAGGGGTTACCTTTAATATATATATTTTTTTTTATATTAGAGTTCACCCTTAAATGAGTTTAGTACAAATATTTTAAATATTTCAAAGCTTAAAATATCAAAATATACACATAAAACATTCCATTAATAAATTCAAAATAAAATATTTGCAATACAAAAGCAGCATATCAAATTTCTTTATCTTTCCCAGTAAATATGCCCTTGATTCCTGCATTCTTAAGTAACAACAAAGAAACCCCTAAGAATGAAATATGATATTACTAAAGGAGCGAAAAGATTCCATATTGTATACATGGAAATCCTGGCACCCCTCTGACCCAGATACTTATACCTAAATTTTCCCTATCTATCAATAAATTAAGCAATTTATCATCACCCCAAGTTACCATAAAGTAGCCAAAAAAATAAGCCAGTTAGCTGTCGAAAAAAATGCCTATAGGGTGGCCAACAAATGCCGGTACGTTAGAACGTAAATAAATGGCAAGAAAAACAAAACAACCCCTTTTTTGCTGCTGTGCAATAAAACTGAGAAATGTGAATTAAAACACGCCAGGCGTTGCCATCAATCAGGAGGCCAAGAAGCACGTTAGAAGTGGCTAGAAACCACCCCAAAGAAGGTGGAGTGATTGAGGAACCACCCCTAGAAAACGTTAGATCAACCACCACAAGAAAGCAACAGAAACTCCAAGGAATAAACACCTTGGGTGAGTGTGTTTTCCTGTCTTACTTTCTTGAAGAAACACAAAAAAAAGTATAAAGTATATAAACACCCGCACAGAGTCTGTTGCTTGAACTTGAATTTAGCAGAAAGCAAGGCAGTCAGTCGATGAGGTAGTATATGTAGACTTGGCCGATCTTTGCAGACAGCAAAAAAAAAGTACAAAATACAACAAAAAAGGGAAATAAAAACCCGACAAACAACTTTGAGAGAGCTTTAAAAACCGGCAGACAAGACATTCTAATGGCAAACAATGGAGCTACACCAACACAGCCTCAATAGGGCATAAAATATATATGCTACATATATATTATATATATATATTTTTTATATAGGTAATGATGTATGTATGGGCTTAATTTGAAACACAAAACCCGAAAACAAGCTTTAGATATGAGGCATTCGAGTGTGTCCGTCGTTGCCGCCGCCGCATATGACATCATTCGGCGTCATCGGCGATAACCTCATCATGATCTTCCCGCCGATCTCTGTCGGTGTTTATATGCTCCACATAGACCCATCTCATATCGGAATTATGTTGGCTAAACTGAAATTCTGCTGATTTTTCCACAATTACATATATATGAATGATGGCTTCTACATTTTGAGCTCATCCATCCGCACATCTGTTGAGGATATTTTCAATGTGTGTGTGTTTTTTTTATTGAAAACGACAAGGCATGTGGACAAATAAACAGATACCCAAGTCACCCAAAATAATCTGCAAAAAAGTAAATAAATATAGAAGAAAAAGAGGAAGTATAAACTGTAAATTTAGGGGATTTCATTGTTTTTCTTGAGTTGTAAATGGTTGCCTATTTACATGAAATTTAAGTCACCAAATGCAAGCATATTTGGGGGAATATTTTTAGATTGACCTTCTAAAATGTATACATTTTAAAGTAATATTTACTTAAATATAGTAATAAAAACTGAGCTAGGGGAAAAAGTCATAAAATACATGAAATATATAAATTTCTCGTTTCTGAATTGTTTTAGTTACTATATTTATAGTTATTAAGTTCTTAATTGTTTTCCTCCTTTCTTTTTAGCTCTTTAAACTTTAATTGTGATTTATTTTTTCTTAAATAGTTAAAGTGTCACTTGGGCATATGGCAAAATAATCAAAGCCCAAGAGAACCCTAAAAAATGTGGCAAATATATTTCTGAGATTTTTAAGTATTTGGGGAATTGGAATTGTTTATCTTGAGAGGATTTTTGTAATACTTTTGGGAATTAAAATTAGAAAGACATTTGTTATTGTTTATGTTTTTTTGATTTTAAAGTTTTTGGAGAATTGCTTTATCTAAGAAATATTTTTGGAATACCTTTGGGAATAAAAATTAAAAACTGAAAACCATTTGTTAAAATTTTTGAAGTTCTCTTTTCTTTTTTATCTCAAAAACTAGACCACTTTAACAAACAATTTCCTCGCTGACCTTCAACTTTTCAACCCCATTTAAATTGTAGAATTCGTTTAGCTCTCAACTATGTTGTAAGACATGTTTATTTTGTATTTTTTCTGTCGCTCTTTGCATTCCCCAAACACTTTTTCCCCCATTATGTGTGTCAAAGCTTTGGCAAGAATCGGATGACTCAGAGCCGTCGTCGCCTCCTGGCAAGATTTGTGCCTAAATATATATATATATGTTTTTATATATATAATGTATACCCAGAGAGCAAGATACTTACTCTTTGGGGCTATTTCGGCAACTGTCATGGACCCCCAAAGCATTTTCAGTAGCTCTGTGTTTGCTTTTATTTATGACGCACGACTATTTTGGCGGACCGAAAGTAGGCCAAACTTTGGTCTCTGTTTCTGTTTTGATTTTTGGCCATTCAAACAACCAGAAAGCCAGTTAAATTGCCCAGGATTTTCAATTTCAATGTCAGACGGGGCGCCAGTGTCAATCGGACAGACTGCCCACGCCAAATTCAAAGTAAAAAAGTGCTTCGGCTTTGAGATCAGACAAAGGAAATGCTGTGAACATGCTGAACTTAATGCTGCATTCGAGGAAATGTTTTCCTGTTTACGAGTACCTCGGTTCGAGTGATAGGCGACAGACAGCCCAACGTCAAAGTTGTAGCTACAAATGTATCTATGTATCTCCTTTTGTGGATGGCGATTCTAGCTGGCGCTCTTGGGGGCCGGTTTTTTAAAGAGGGTATTGCACTGTCTTGGATTGTTTTTGTCTTTTGTTTTCATCTATAAAGAAGCCTTTTCTTGAGAGAATTTTCTTGTAATTATTTTGAAGCTAGGATTTAAAAATATTTAAGTTTGAAAAATGGTAGCTTACTTATCAAACCTAGAAAAATGTAGTGCAAGAAATCCTTTGCAAGTTTATTTATTATTAAGTTATTTATGGTTATTTTGCGGTTTATTTTAAATTAAAGCTTTGTTTTAAGAAGTATATTATTTTAAATAATAATAAATAATTATACTTTGAAAGTGTTTTTAAAAATTCACAGACATTTATCCCCTTTTCAAATTTAATTTTATAGTTATTTTAAGCTTTTAAATTATTTGTATATTTTTAATGATGTAACGTTTAGAAATCTCCCACAAAACTATAGTGTAACATTCCCTCTTTGAAATTACATTTGCTGCTTTTTCTGCCATTGGAATTGTAAATCAAGTTTGGAGGAAATGCGTGACTTGACCACATCCGACCATCTTCGTCTCTCGTGACCAGGTTTCTTCCACTTATAAGTTCCCAGCTCGCTGGGCCATGTTCCCAACTTGGTAAAGCCGCAGGTTATCGAGGGGGGCCACCCCACGGCGCCTGCGCAACTGCACAACTGATGTCTCAATTGGCGGCACTTCCCCTTCAACTCTGTTTACGGATAACGCCAATTAACGATGCTAACTAATTAATCGAAACCCAAAATAAAACTGAAGCCATTACAATTACAAATCAATTAAAGGCCTCAGCCAAGAGTTGCGAAACTTTTCCGAAACAAAAAAAACATTAGAAAGTCTCTGGCAAAAATATTTTCACGCTGCAATGCAAATGCATAGAAAAAATGACGAGGTCAAATGCAAATTTCTTATACATTGAGTCAGCTTACAGGGGGCTATGATATCATAATTTGTGTGAAGCTGGAAAATTGATTTAGATCTGAAAGGTGCAATGGGGCTGGGTAATTAATTAATAATTTTCTTTGAAGATTTTACTTGCTTTGAAAGAGATTAAACCAGAAATTAATCACCAGTTGCTGAATCAATATATGTATTTTAATAAAGAAACTGTAAAAGTGGCAATTCATTCAGTAAAGCGATAAAAAATAAGTGTGAAAACAATGAAAAGTGCAAAGCAATTAAAGGTGCCAAGCACGTTTCCTTAGATAAATAATGAAATGAGTGACAAAAACCTATTAAAAGTTGTTTAAATAGGGCTTGGAAAAATATAAAAAATATATTGATATATTTTTAAATAATTGGGCTACAAATTGTAATACAAAAATACTTAAAAGTATTGAAAATTACATTTTAATTATAAAAAATATTCGACTTACTAATAATTGTAGTGCCTGAAAAGTGGTTAAGAAAATAAGTACGTTTAATTGATAATTTTGAATATTAATCATAGGTTATAGAACGGGCTCTAAATATATATTTAAAATCAAAAAAGGTTATCAATTAATTGCCCAAATGATATGTTATGCATTTAATAATTTTTGACAATTAATTTTAATTATTTAAAATATTTTGTAAAGTGTTACTTGTTGGTTAGTTAGGTTATATCTTTAACTATTACTTTTTGCGATCTCATATGTTTCATATTTATTAAAATTATATTTCAAAAATTTCCTAAGAAATGTATGTAATAACCTCAAGGCCTACATATCATAATTTCTACTTCTAAAAGACATTATAGTCACTTGAAGTTAATTAAGTAAATATATAAAAGGTACTCTCTGACAGGCAAATAGCCCAATCAGAACCCCTCGAAAGTGATTCAAAAGATGTCTTTGAAGATCGCTTATACTTCTCCCCCTCCCCACCCGATCTTTTTGGTGATGTGAGCAGCGCTAAAAAGTATTTTAAATATAGATCTCTCTCAAAATATTGCGTCAAAAGCAGGCAGATGATGTCATCGGAGGCATTGCTCCAAATATCTGTAGAGAAACGTAGACGCGGTATTGTCGTATTCGTTGTCTCTGGGGTCATGACACTAACAAATTGAAGCTGAAATAAGTTTCGGGCGGGGTATACGAAAATCAACAGGAATTCAATGAGAATATATATAAGCAATTTGGCAAAGACAGACAAGAAATGCATGGGCGAAATGTAAACAAAAATCCAACAAGTTGCATTGCCTTTTGCCTGGGGTCTACCTCTCACCATGAAAATCCAAACAGATTTTTATACTTCAATGGAATTACAAACCTGAACACATAGTACATGTGGTCCCGAGGATTACCCCATAGTGTGTGGCCTAAAAATAACAATAAAATGGACTTAAGCTACCCATTTTCTTCATTGTTTTGTTTACAAAAATATTAAAACTTTAAGCAAACAATTGGTTTCAGTAAGCTTTAAAAAGCCCACAAAAATATATACTTTTTCTAAGCTATCAGATAATCTCATTCGCTATTTAATATTTTTGAAATATAACCCACAAATGGCAAGAATTTCAATAAAATCGCTTTATAGTTTTTGTTTATTTTCTGTTGCCATTAAATTGAGGTCGTTTTATGTGGTCCATATTGAAGCTACAAAACTCAATTTCAAATATAAACAACAATAAATTTATGCTTTGCTGAAATATTTATGCATTTATTTATTTTTTCTGGCGGCCAAGACAAAAATCTCTCACTAATTGAGAGAATTTTCGCCATAAACTATGTGGAAATAGTTTACCATTCTCCACTGGATTTGTTCATCTGCATAACTTAACCTCCGCCGGACTCGGAACTTGTCTTGTTTTTTCGTTTTTCCTATTTTTTGTATTTTGTATTTTGTATTTTCCCCCGTGACTTGCGTGTTGCCGCTCTATAAATTGCTCAATCATGGGCTCCGCTGGCTTTACATTTGCACATAAATTCTTGCTCTTACGAATTTTCCGAGCCACGAAGGGTCGGCGGTCGGGGTCACTTTCCCCATCCCCGGATTTCCCATGCACTGCCTGCCGTCTGTTGACCCAATTTCTTCAGCTTAATTAATTAGCCGGCAGCGAGCACGAGCCAACATGTGAGGTGATCCAGGTCTGGCTGTATGGCATATATATGGCATATATATATATGGTATATGTCAGGTTAGGGGCGTGACTGTATAACCAAATAGCTCCTCAGGGGAGCGTTGTTATGCTGTTAATGGGAATGCGCTTTTGAGTGCATTTCTCAGGCGTCTGAAAGATGATTGTAATTTGCTTTGTAGACAACTGTGGGCGATGGATAGCCTATAAATAAATATATTTATAGATATAGAATTATCAGACACAGGGCTACAGGTATTTTGTAGTTTTAAGAAGATTTTAGGGTGATATTAAATTTTATTTAAAAAAAAAATAGTAAGAGGGGATATTTATTTAATATGTAAAAACTAGTTTTTTATTATTATTTATATTTGTAGTTGAATATATACAAAGTTTTTGGTATAAATAAATTTTTAAAATATTTTTAAGACTTTTAGATAGGAGTTAAAAATTTATTTAAGCTAAGAAACTATGTGGTGAAGTACTTCTTCTTATAAAAAAATATCCCGGGTAATATTAAACTTATAAATTACCTAAGCCTATAAAAATTAATCATTTTAATTAAGAGAAAAATCCCTTTTTGGCTCTTATTTACTTTTTTTTTTTTTTCAGAAAATCCCATAAATATAAGAAATAAATCCATTTATCACCACCCTGTAGCCCTGTGTTGCGTTTATGAGTCAGAAAAATATGTCTTTATGACATTCCCATTTCCATTTCCAATGTAAAACTCTCAGACCTTACACGAAAAACAATGAATTATTGCACAACATGATTAACACACACATCCTAACGGAAATGGGCCTAATAAACTTTAGTGTGCGATCCAAGGTTTGGCTCCGAGGCGTGCATTGTCGCCTCGCCTTCAGGAAAAAAACACCCATCCATCCATCAATAACTCACTCTATAACTTACTCCATTGATTAACGTTACGGTACCTTACTCGATCGTCCAACAATATATAGTATTTTGGAGTGTGTGTGTGGGTCGTCTGTTTGTGTGTAGGTCGTTTCAATGCAAATGTAATAAAGTAAAATAAACCAGAACCACGCTACTACGTGCCCACAATTGTAAACAATTGCTGAACCCTCAATTAAGCGTACAAATTTATGATACAATCGAAGAAAAATGCCAAAAGTTGATGGAAAAAGGGGGAGAGAGTATGCTGCTTCAACCAAAGTTAATTAGTTGTCTTTGTTTTTAAATTTAAATAATTTTAAAGAGGTGAGAAAACGTGAAAATATTTTTACAAGAAAATGTGAGGAATATATTTGTGATGATATAAAATTATAATATCCAAGGAACACCTTTCTTGAAAGAATAAATTGTATATATAAAGAATCATTTACATTCCGCCAAAACCTCTGTTTCTTTAGGCCCTCTCTATTAATTATTATTAAATTAAATTACGAGCCAAAACCCTCAGTTTATTAAACATAATTCCCTCTAAATTCGTTACAAAATTACCAAAATAAACAGTAAAGATAAAGCTTAATAATACATCTCCATGAGAACACACCTCCCAAACTTAAGAGGAATTAATTCGCTTATTGGCAAACTACAGCTGGTATAATTATCCATTTATTTGTTTCCCTTCCAGCCGAAAGCCAAATGTCAGAAGGCCAGGAGGCTAAACTATAGAAAAATATGCGCAATTTTAAACATTTTATTTACAATTGAAATAAACGCTTTTGTGGTTTGCCGATGCGCTCGCGCGAGTTCGAAATGAAAATGTGTAAAAATGTGTCGATTCGCGCGATTAGCCGTGCATTGACTTGGCCGAAAGAAGGCTGGCACCCGTCCAGGGGAAATGCCATAAAATTTTCCCTAGTTTCCCTCACTTTCATTGGACCTTTTCGAGGGTCTATACTATAGAGTTTTATCGTCTATATAGTAGACCTTCGGTGACGCTGCACTTGTTGAGGGGCACTGGGCCCACGTTCGGCTCTCGCCGCCCATGTTAGCCGCCAAATTGCTGACACAGTTCGAAACGTCGCACAATTTATGCATTTTAAATGTTAATTAAGCCGCTCGCTCACCGGCACAGTGTGGCCAGCGTTATTCATAAATTTAACTAAATGCTTTGCCTCTTTGTTGCGGCTTTTCCATTGAACGTCACAATGTTGCTGCATTTGTTGCAGATGCCGTCGTTGACGTCGTCGTCGTGTTACGCATAATTAAGCGGGCGGCTCGCTGTCTGAGCACAAGCCCAAAAAAAAAAAAAAGAAAAACAAAAACTACACACACAAAAAAATAAATAAAAACCAATTGACCCACAATGGGAAATGGGGTTTGAGGTACACAATTAAAAACAAGAAAGTAAACTAACTTCGGGAGGCCGAACTTTGTATACCCTTGCTGTTTGCCATAGGATCGGTCATTCAATCAAAAATCTATCATAACTAAGCCAAAATAGCATCAAATTCAATTCGGAAAGCTTTTCTGTGCTAGTTTTTTCTAGGGTAACGAAACTGCATACTAAATTTCACATTTTAAGAAATTGAAATTTTTGCCAATTTCTTCTTTAACAATTAAACCATTTTAAGACCTCAAAAATAAAAAAAAAAATTAAAAAATTTGTTTTCTGCTAAAACATGGCTAGATCGACTCTGCTTTTTGAGCTGATCAAGAATATATATGATTTATAGGGTCGGTAATGACTCCTTCGCTGAATAAAATCATAAAACCCCTCAGGAAGGTCTAAAATATTCACACTCTTTAAATTAATATTTTTATATATTTTAAATGGCAATTTTTTGTATAAAAAAAATCATAACTAAGCCAAAAAAGCATCAAATTCAATTCGGAAAGCTTTTCTGTGCTAGTTTTTTCCAGATAAACAAATCTGCATATTAAATTTCACATTTTAAAATATTAAAATTTTTGCCAATTTGTATTTACAATTTTAACAATTTTAGAACCTCAAAAATTAAAAACAAAAATTAAAAAATTTGTTTTCTGCTAAAACATGGCTAGATCGACTCAGCTTTTTGTGCTGATCAAGAATATATATGATTTATAGGGTCGGAAATGACTCCTTCGCTGACTAAAATCATAAAACCTCTCAAGAAGGTCTTAAATATTCACACTCTTTAAATTAATATTTTTATATATTTTCTATGTTAATTTTTTGTATAAAAAATGTCATATCTAAGCCAAAAAAGCATCAAATTCAATTCGGAAAGCTTTTCTGTGCTAGTTTTTTCCAGGGTAACGAAACTGCATACTAAATTTCACATTTTAAGAAACTGAAATTTTTGCCAATTTCTTCTTTGACAATTAAACCATTTTAAGACCTCAAAAATAAAAAAAAAATTAA
>VNKB01003405.1:0-12437 GCA_008042735.1 Drosophila leontia | reverse complement strand
ATATAAGGCTCTATAAATGGGCTCATTTAACGCATAATTGGTTCGACAAATGGCTCAAACGTTCTTAAGTTTCCTACCAGGAACTGGAAAATGTATACAACTAAGCAATGCAGGACAATCGATTTTGCACGAAATAATGTGGAAAATGACAAGTAGACTAGCAAAACAAAAAATTTTTCTGAACGAAGCGTACTCAAGCTTAGACCTTACAAAAGAAAAAAATAAGCTGAGCTTGGTGTACGGGTCGGTATTTTGAGCCGCATTACGCTTTATGAACCCATACATACTCGTAGCATACGCTTTTGGAACTATATAGTTTATATGGTCAATGAAAAGGAATTTAGCGTCAAACATAACTCCCAAGTCAAGTGCTTCAGTTTTGCAGGCAAGGAGGCAGAAATCGATCGAGTAGGAAAAAAGCGAATTGTTGAGCATTTTGCTGTACGTGATAGTGAAGCATTTGGACAGATTTAAGGTCAGCTTTTTCCGAGAGCACCAATATCCAACTCTAGCCAAATCATCCTTAAGCATATTACAATCCGGGACCGAATTTACCGACATGAAAGTTTTTAGGTCATCGGCAAAAATTCTGAGTTCTTAAAGCATTGGCCAATGTCATTTATATATAAAATAAAAAGAAAAGGTCCTAAGGCAGTCCCCTGAGGAAGGCCAGACGCCGCTATATACGGACTCCAAGAATGATCATTGCACAACACTCTATACCGGCCATCTAAATAAGATCTTATCCATTGATGAATGGAAGACTATTTTTTTCTAGCTTAGCCAACAATGCACTATGGCAGACCTTATCAAATGCTTTGGCAAAGTCAGCGTATACCACATCCACATGCTTTTGTCTCGAAAAGGCATTAATGCAAAAATGGGTAAAAACAGCTAAGTTTGTGGTAGTCGACCGTCCTGGCATAAAACCGTGCTGGTTAGGGCTGATGATGCTACCAGTGAGAAAGGCGAGCTTAGCTACAATTCGCTCAAAAATCTTTTATATATTGCTAAGCTTTGCAATTGGCCTGTAGTTGTATATTATATTTTTACCGCCGGAAAATGGGAGTAGTTACTCCCAGATTCCATCTCTGATTAAAAACACCGCTGGAGAGGGATTTGTTAAAGATTATTATAAGTGGCTCTGAACGAACACCAATACAACTTTTTAGTATAAAAGGTGAGAGCCCATCGCAATCGAATTTTTCATAGTCATTAAGGCTCTCCGCAGCGAGTTGGCAGTCGGACTCAGTGACATATAAGCTCCCAATAGCAATAGAACGAAGCGTGAAATCATCATTCCATGAAGATAGTGCTTCGAAGTTTAACGCAAAGTATTTGGCAAACAGATTTGCCACTACGATATCAGAGGATGCTGACGACTTATATAATGACATGTGGGAGGGGATATATGATGTTGTTTTCTTCGAGTTAATAAAATGTCAGAAAGATTTCAGATTGTTAATTAATTTCATTTCCACATCTACTATGTATTGGTTATATTATATAAGACCTTATTTAAGAATTCGAATTCGTATCGCTTATAGAATTTATTTCCGATATTCTTGTATTTTTTAAGCAAAGCAGACGGTGAAAACAACAACTCCAGCCAAAGAGACATAATTTAAAATAGCCTTGGGCTCCGTAGTCGCAACAAACTTGCCGGCATGTAGATATGTGATGATTGGCAAGACTTGAGAGTATTCGAAACAGGTGANATGAAAATCGGACAACTATATCATATAGCTGCCATATAAACCAATCGGTAGATGTAGAGAAAATGTAAAGCAGGTATATACAACTGTAGCTGTCAAAAGTAAAATGTTATGAAACTCTGTTTTGTATGTGTTTTCAGCAATTAAATTTTTAATATAAATATCAAAACCAATCTGCAAGGGTACACAAACTTCGGCGTGCCGAAGTTAGCTTCCTTTCTTGTTTTCTATAACTTTCTTGATTGTTCATAAGATAAGTATATGATAGAGTTGTTCGATCTAGCCCGTTCCAAATATAGGGAACAGAAAGAAGACTATCAACAAGGTTTATTAAAAAAACCGATTTTCCGTAAAATCGGCGAGATTGACTCTTCTGTATATATAAAACTAACCCATTAAAATTAAGAATCAACGCAGAGCCTAATCCACTTTAATGAACCTATTAAGGTTTCTCACCATTCAATTCTTATAACACTAAATATAAAGATTTGCGAAGATATATGTATTTTGGCCCCAAACATCCTCCCCAATTGTTCTAGTGGCAAAAAACCCATAATTTTCTTTAAAAATTCTGGACGCTAAACGGTTTAACTAATCGATACAATGCTTCTGCCATCATGTAGTTCTCTCGATAATAAAGATTTAATTTTATTTAATATTCGATATTTCATTTTTTATTATTTTCTACTTGTGATATAAATATAAGGACTACCATGTCACACGAGGACAATTATAAAATAAATAAAGAAATTGCAATTTAAGAAAATCAAAAAATGTACCCCATTTTTTCGACGGCAAAAAAACTGATCTGGGCCAATTTACAACATATTTAATTGTGTCAATTCTGGCATTTAATGGATTTATTTGGTAGTTTCCTCAAAGCTCTAGGCCTATTCTAAAAAAACGTATAACAACCCAATGTCAAAATAATATTTCATTACGAAATTCTTCAACTCCTTGTACATTGCTGGTCATAATTTTTTTCTTTTTAAAACTTAAAAATAATATTATAAATTTAAATTAAGCCTAACAATAAAATAAAATTTAAGTATATCAAAGTCCCTGTCGCTGGGTGATGGGAAAATGAAAGGGGGAAACATAATCAACTATGTATATGTATTCTTACCATTCAAAATGGGGATTCATTTTAGTTTCAATAAAAAACTGAAAGTGTAAATAAAGTAAGCCTCAATAACACAAAATTAAACAATTAATACTGTAGAACTTCTACACTTCACTTCTACTTCTACGTTTCGCAAGCGGTTATAACTTGCGACGGGAGCAGGTCATGTCAGTTGCAACGCTACTGCCGAAAAAACGACGCAGGAGAAGTTAAGCCGCTCACGTGCCATAGTCGATACAGACTCGGACCTTGAAAGCGTGCAGCTCTCCAAAACAAAAAAAACCGCAAAAGTCATTGAGGTGACCAAACGACATTTGATCGTGGCACTCATTAACAGAAGCGATGAAGCCGGCAAGATGACCGAGGCGCGGTAGAAGATGGTGCAGGTGCGTCTCGTTGAGTCATTGTTTGCACGGATTAGATCCCGAAGCTCCCATGCCCACCTTTTATGGTGCTGGGTGGTTAAATGGGGTCAAAATCCTGAACATCCATTCCTAATGCGAAGGTACTTTTCGCCATCGCAATCCAAGGGGAACGGGCCCTAAAGCTACTGCAGTGTCAGAGTCCGGATATCCTAACCGCGGACTGGCAGGCTCTACATTGGGACAGGGAACTTTGGTATCAGAATGGAGAGTCTTTGAGAGAAAATCATTTCCAGATTATAAGTACATATCGTTCGAATACGTATTTAATTATTTATTTATTTCGCCAACGGTAAACCTTAACTGGCTACTTAACTAAAGCTTAACTAACATAACTAACTAATATTAATTGTAGATAAATAAAGAAGAAATGCATTCTTAATTAAGGCCCTTGGTGAGCAAAGGTCCAATCGCATGTTTGGTGGAAGATTGTTGTAAAAATATAAGGCTCTATAAATGGGCTCATTTAACGCATAATTGGTTCGACAAATGGCTCAAACGTTCTTAAGTTTCCTACCAGGAACTGGAAAATGTATACAACTAAGCAATGCAGGACAATCGATTTTGCACGAAATAATGTGGAAAATGACAAGTAGACTAGCAAAACAAAAAATTTTTCTGAACGAAGCGTACTCAAGCTTAGACCTTACAAAAGAAAAAAATAAGCTGAGCTTGGTGTACGGGTCGGTGAATTGAGCCGTATTACGCTTTATGAACCCATACATACTCGTAGCATACGCTTTTGGAACCATATAGTTTATATGGTCAATGAAAAGGAATTTAGCGTCAAACATAACTCCCATGTCAAGTGCTTCAGTTTTGCAGGCAAGGAGGCAGAAATCGATCGAGTAGGAAAAAAGCGAATTGTTGAGCATTTTGCTGTACGTGACAGTGAAGCATTTGGACAGATTTAAGGTCAGCTTATTCCGAGAGCACCAATATCCAACTCTAGCCAAATCATCCTTAAGCATATTACAATCCGGGACCGAACTTACCGACATGAAAGTTTTTAGGTCATCGGCAAAAATTCTGAGTTCTTTAAGCATTGGCCAATGTCATTTATATATAAAATAAAAAGAATAGGTCCTAAGGCAGTCCCCTGAGGAAGGCCAGACGCCGCAATATACGGACTCGAAGAATGATCATTGCACACCACTCTATACCGGCCATCTAAGTAAGATCTTATCCAATTCAGCATTGATGAATGGAAGACTATTTTTTTCTAGCTTAGCCAACAATGCACTATGGCAAACCTTATCAAATGCTTTGGCAAAGTCAGCGTATACCACATCCACATGCTTTTGTCTCGAAAAGACATTAATGCAAAAATTGGTAAAAACAGCTAAGTTTGTGGTAGTCGACCGTCCTGGCATAAAACCGTGCTGGTTAGGGCTGATGATGCTACCAGTAAGAAAGGCGTGCTTGGCTACAATTCGCTCAAAAATCTTTGCAATATTGCTAAGCTTTGCAATTGGCCTGTAGTTGGATATTATATTTTTACCGCCGGAAAATGGGAGTAACTGTTGCCAGTTTCCATCTCTGATTAAAAACACCGCTGGAGAGGGATTTGTTGAAGATTATTATAAGTGGCTCTGAACGAACACCAATACAACTTTTTAGTATAAAAGGTGAGAGCGCATCGCAATCGAATTTTTCATAGTCATTAAGGCTCTCCGCAGCGAGTTGGCAGTCGGACTCAGTGACATATAAGCTCCCAATAGCAATAGAACGAAGCGTGAAATCATCATTCCATGAAGATAGTGCTTCGAAGTTTAACGCAAAGTATTTGGCAAACAGATTTGCCACTACGATATCAGAGGATGCTGACGATTTATATAATGACATGTGGGAGGGGATATATGATGTATAATCCACAAAAACGTCGACACCAGCGGCGTCGATCATTGGGGTTTTTTTTGATGAATGAGTTGGGGTTGAGGTTCTTAATGTTCCACCCAGATCAATAATGGCAACCTCTTTAATTGTCCTCTCCCTATGGACAAACCTTTTGACCTTGACAGAGCACGGCCAAAACTCATTAAAAACAAAAGGAACGCCGAGTTTGAAGATGACGAATTTTAACGACGTCTTTTTTTATAAGTTTGATGCAGGAAAATGTTTTTGGCATCAACATTTAATTTGGAAGAGACATAATTTAAAATAGCCTTGGGCTCCGTAGTCGCAACAAACTTGCCGGCATGTAGATATGTGATGATTGGCAAGACTTGGAGAGTATCCGAAACAGGTGAAACTCCAACGACTGTTTTTTTATACCCTTGCAGGGTATTATAATTTCAGTCAGAAGTTTGCAACGCAGTGAAGGAGACGTATCCGACCCTATAAAGTATATATATTCTTGATCAGCATCAACTGCCGAGTCGATCTAGCCGTCTGTCCGTCCGTCTGTCCATCCGTCCGTCTGTCCGTCTGTCCGTCCGTCTGTCCGTTTCTACGAAAACTAGACCCTCAGTTTTGAAGCAATCTGAATGAAACTTTGCATATAGTCTTCTATATACTCTCACTGCTATATATGTCGGAACAGGCCGGATCGGACGACTATATCATATAGCTGCCATACAAATGTTTGATAAATTAAAAAAAAAAAATTATAACTTGGCAGTTTTTCAACATTTTTGCATCATTTTTGAGATACGGCCAAAATATATTATTTCAGATTTTTGGTTTTAATTTTATGAAAATCGGACCACTATATCTTATAGCTGCCATAGAAACGATCGGGAAATTAATTGAAAAAAATTATAACTTCGTTGCTTTTCAACGTATTTTCATAAACTTTGAGACATGAGCTTCTGTTATTATTTCAGAATTTTGGTTTAAATATTATGAAAATCGGACAATTATATCATATAGCTGCAATAGACACGATCGTTAAATGTAGAGAAAATGTAATGCTGGGAATGTGAAACTGTAACTGTTAAACTGTAAACATAATAAGTATGGGTAAAATATAATGAAACTCTGTTTTGTGTGTGTCTTCAGCATTAGAATTTATAATATAAATATCAAAACCAATCTGCAAGGGTATACAAACTTCGGCGTGCCGAAGTTAGCTTCCTTTCTTGTTTGTTATTGTTATTATTCTTCCTCTTCCTATGTAGAACTTTTACAAAATCGTCTCTCTCAGCATTCGGGGGTCGTAGACCTTGGCCCTGGACCGACGCACAGTAGCGCCTCTCGAACAATTAGCGTTGCAAAAATCGAAAAAGTCATGTTCGCAAAAACGATTTTAACCATACTTATTCGACAGAAAATTTCCCAAGGATTCAGAATCTGCAATAAAAACTATTTTAAGATTTTTTTGTAGAAGATATGAGCATTCAAAGTTGAACTTTCTTTTGTTTTTTTTCATCATACCAAAAAAAGTAGGTAAAATGGTCGACTTTCAGGTAATATTACACAAAAACCATAAAACCTATGGTCATGGTTTTTACTTTAAATTATAGATACATTCATAAACTGTTAATTAACCCAAAAAAAAACGACACTTTGGTTTGGGCTTCTACAGGTAAATCGCTACCTGCCAGGTGTCCATTTTTTTCACCTTTTTCTGCCTAAAGTAGTCTATTACTTCTGAAGCCGATGAAAGCCACTGACTACACTATGTCCACAAGTTACGTGGATCTTTCCTGGACCAGAATTAACTTTCATCGGCTGCGTCGAGCTGCGTCTGCAAAAATGCAACGACATAAACCAAAGCTACTCATGGTGAAATATACCAAAATACCGACACAATTTCATACATTCCAAGAAATATACTAACTGTAGCGCGTGGCGGTTACACTTTGAAATAAAAAAAAAATTTTTTTTCAGTTTTCAAATTTTTTTTTTTGAGCAAATGCATAAAAATAAACATAAAAAATTAAATAAAAAATATTTTTTAAAAATTGTTTTCATTGAAAAAAAATTATTTTTTCACTTTGATCCCCTTTAAAAAGGCGTATTTGTGGGCGTGGTACTTTATGCAGTACTTTATGCAGTATACATTTTACAACAATTACCTGTCCAATGCCGTTTAAATTATTCGATTACCTTATTTGGTTCAAAAGATATGATTTTTGCAACGCTAAATGAGAAAAGGCGCTACTGTGCGACGATAAAAAAGCAGCGGCAGCATACGATTGAGGCACTACCGTTGCATTAGCGGCTTGCCCTTGGCGAGGCCTACCGGGGACGTTGTTGGTATGTTGGATTGAGTCCAAGCTTCAGAGAATTTAAAATTTAGATGCTGGTACAAACACTCTAGATTTTTGATTTTTTTTCACAAATTTTTTAGTGCGAGTCATTAGCTACAACACAGCCATCGCACTGCCACAGTATATTTAGTAAGAGTTAGATTGCATCAGCAGGCAAATCAACGCAGGCAGTATGAAATACCCGAGGGCAAAGAGAAGCGCAGCGAACAGCCTCTTTGTAGCGAAGCTGGGATGCCGAAACTTCTAAATTACACTTGGCGCACAACATAGCGATAGCGATCATATCTCGTTCGAACGCTTTGAAAGCTAGTCTACGACTATTCGAAAACTCTCCAAAACAATCAGTCTTCAGGAACCCCCGGAATACTAACTGGGGAAAGTTTAAGGAGACCATCGTGACAAGGCTCGCGATCTTTCCTGGCATAGTAAAATCCGTGGAAGACAGAAAATTCCCTAGAGACCCTCTCCAAAGAACTGCGAAATGGTTTCCACGCACCAGGCCACCCTGGTGGAATAAGGACATTACACTTCGATGCAACACACTTAAAAATATTCTTCAAAACAGCCAAGCAGGCGAAAGATGATACCATCAATGAGGAATACAAAGTCCCACTAAGGGACTACAAGAAAGGAAATACGCAAGGTGCAGAGAAAATCGTGGAGAAACTTTTGCTCCAATATAGAGAATACCCCAGAAACGGATAGACTCCGAAAGCTGCTATCGAAGCAGCCAATAATGCAGAGTCAGCTTAAACGCGACGACGGTCAGTGGACTGAGCGCAGCGAAGAGGCCTTAACGGCTTTAATGCAAGCTCATTTCCCAGGATACACTGAGGTATCCCATGCCAATAAGCACCAGGACCTAGCAACTGCAGAAGGGGATCTCCCAAAAGATCTAATATCCTCTAGTAGAATCCACTGGGCTATAAAGTTCTTCAAGGGGATAAAAGCACCGGGACTAGATGGATGCATTGGAAGACTTCTCGGATTGTCTTCGTGCCCAAAGCAGGAAAGTACAGCCAAGGATTGCAGACCAATCCTTATTTCTACTTAAAATGCTGGTAAAGCTGGACTTATACATCAGGAACGATGTAGGGAGACTACTGTCGACCAACCAGCACGCCTACACGAAGGGAAAATCAGTCGAGACGGCACTACATTTGTTAGTAACCACTATTAAGAGAGCCCTACATAAGAAGGAATATGCTCTCGGAGTGTTTGTGGACATATGCTGGGCAATTAACAACGTAACCGTAATAATGGAGCGCCTAGGAGCGACCAACACTCCGCCATCAGCATCTGGATGAGAAACCTTTTAAGATGTAGGCGAATACAATTCGATTGGAGCATCGCCTCCATTGTGATAGGAGCGCACAGAGGAACGCCACAAAGCGAGGGCCTGCCGTGGCTCATATGGAAACTGGTGGTAGACGACGTAATGGAGAGCTTCGACAGAAAAGTCCCGAAGATAAAAGCCTATGCTGCTGACTTAAGCATAATTAATACGGGAGTCTTCCCATCGACCCTCAGCTCAATTATGGTATTAACACGGACAAGACGGACCTCATTCTCTTCACCAAGAGATACAAGGTGGATCCCCCCACCCCAAAATCGACTAAATTAGGCTGATCCAGAAAACACAGGTCAAATACCTTGGCATTGTTCTAGACAGCAAGCTGTCATGGAAACTCAACATACTGGAAAAAAGCCACATAAACCTATACGCATCCAAGAAGATGCTTATCAGCATGGGCCTCTCACCCGCTCTTATTATGGGGTTTACTTACTTCTACATATTATTGTTACGGTTTTAAAGTTACAGTTTTACATTCACACTTTTCTCTATATCTACCGTCCGATCTGGCCCGTTCCGACATGTATAGCAGTGCGAGTATACAGAAGACTATGTGCAAAGTTTCATTTAGATAGCTTTACAACTGAGGGATTAGTTTGCGTAGAAATATGGAAAAACGTGGAAAAACACGCACAAAAAATATATAAACATAAACAAGAAGCCTAATGAAGACTGAAATTAAATTTTATTAAATTCTGTTTTCTCACCAAAATCAATTAATATTACAAAAAAGGTATTCTGCGTTCTTTTAATAATACCTTTAAAAATAAAATGGTAAAAAAAAAAGTATATTAAAACAAGAACCTCGGCACGTCGAAGTTTGTATACCCTTGCAGATTGCAATTGGATCATTAAGAATCCAGCCATTCTGGTTAAATTATTTAAATGAAAATATATACAATTTGTATATTTATACATAGCATAAATAAAATGCTGAGAACACACACAAAACAGAAATTCATAACATTTTACCTATACTTATTATGTTATTATGTTGACAGTTACAGTTTTATATTCAAAGGATCAAAGGGAGAGGAAGTAAGGAAGCTAATTTCGGCGCTGCGAAGTTATTAAACCCATGCAGTTTGTAATTAGGTAGTAATGAATCAATTCATGTTGGCCAAATAAAAAAAAGCAAGATTATTTATTAAATGTTTTAGAATGTATTCCATAAAAACATGCATAATATTAATAATATCAATATATATGTTAAAAAAACAACGGAGGTACGGCAACTTTAATTAAATGTACCTATATATTTTATATTTGCATTCTAATTTTCCTGTACACTTAGCGATCGTTCCTATAATATATAAAATTTTCATCCGATATGCATAAAATTTAAATCGACATTCTGAATATATGATTTCCGATCCAGTCTGTTTTTATTGATGTAAGTACTAATGAAAATGGAAAGAAGACTATGTGCAAATGTTCATTAAAATATCAATAAAACGGAGAGCCTAGTTTTTGTCCAGTCATATCTAGATCTATACATTTACATACGAATGCGATATCATATATAGCTTCTCTCAGTACCTTTTTTTTTCATTTTATTTTAGTAAGTATTTTTTTAACTTTTATATACTCTAATAGTTTAATCACAATCACAATGCTTGGTAAATCATGCTTATACATACCTGGCTATAAGTCCCTTAGCCAGCTCCCAAAAAGGTATTTTGTGAGACTTTGTACCACCTACAAAAAGGAAAAAATTGTCATGTTTTTAAATAATATCAAGTAATTTTAGGAATGTTTTTTAGTTATAGTTACCCTGTGTTGCCATTAGGACGTCTGCAGAGAGTGTACTGCAGGTGCAGATCATCAAAAGCATAGCGCCTATTCGAAGCATTTTTCTGTAAGTGGCATTTACTATAAGTAAGTGAATTTTATATTTTGTATCCGTACATGGATTTAAAGCCGTTTGACAAGACGTCGGACCAGTATTTCGCAGACTGCGAGCAATTCGCTTGGATTTTTAAATTTTATACCTATATGACCAGTTTCATGCGCATGCTACTTAAGTCACTTAATGGAGCGTTTACTACACGACTCGAAATTTTAATGTACTTATAATTGATGCGTTTATGTTAAGAGGAATTTTTTAAATACGCACAATGCCATTAAGAAGCAATTCTACGGAAGTTAACTCCTCGTGGTATAATTTCATAAAAGGTTAATTTGTATGTGGCTTCTGAATATAATACATCAAATAAATTCTGAAAGAAAAACTCTTCTGAGCGTTGAGAATCATTGATGATGAGGTTCAGGCTACCGTTACTAATGTTAAATCTCATTAGGATTCTGTGAACTGGAAACAATAATGTATGATGTAATCGGACTTCTAAAAGGTTATTTTAAAACTCAAATAATATGTTATAACACCAAAATCAGTAATCAGTAGTTCAGAGAGTTTTTGATTTTACATCTTTTTACCGTCGATTAAAAACACCATTTATCGAAAAAGTAAATTTCATCAAAATATTATGTAATGCAAAATATTGAAAGATAAAGACTAAATTCCGATTTGTCTACACCTAAAGTTCGATGGTCGGCTGCAGCGTCTGGTTTGATTAATTTTATATATATCTCAGGGCATTATTTTCTAAAATATCAAGTATATTACAATATAACAAAACGTATTTCTTACGGACGAATCTTATACCCTCGCGGAGTCTAATAATTTTGGTCAGAATTAAGCACAGAAGGAGTCTTTTCCGATACTATAAAGTCGAACAGCGTCAAACTAGTCTTTCTCTCAAGGAAACTTAGCATATAGTCTTTTGACTATTCTCTATATCGGATGATCGGAAAATTTGTTGAAAAGCGTAAATAAATTAGCAAAAATTTCTATATTTCAGGTTTTATCCAAATATTTTGTAAAACTTCAAATTTCATTACATTTATTGAGAATTTTTATTTTTACAATTTTATATTTACAGGTTACATTAGCACTTTTACATTTACAGCTGTAATTTCGGAAATGACTGTCACTGCGTACAGTGGATACTTTTGATGCCACGACAACGACAAATTTAAAAGAATGGTAAATTAAGACTGTAAATGTCAAAATGATAATTTAAGACTGTAGTTGTAAAACAATAATTATACAGTTAAATATGATTGAAATTGGCATAACTTCGTATTTTAAACTTAATCGAAATCTATATAAATAAATATATATAAGTGCAATAAATTTGACAGGTAAATTTTGTAAATATTATATATGTACTTCTCAATGTGCCACGCCCACCAATTCTCGTCTTTATAGGGTATTAAAGAGAATAAATCATTTTTTTCCTATAAAAACGAATTTTTCAAATTTAATATTTTTTTGCTTTATATGGTTTGATTTATTTAAAATTACTTGGAACACGGAAGAAACATTTTTAATTTGAATCATTTTATTCTGTTATGTCTGTTTGTGACTTTACATGCCGCAGAGATGCAATAAGTGGGTCAGATGATGCAGCTGACATGTTGAACAGATTTTCATTGAAGCTGCAGTTGGTAAACTTTTTGGTAGATTTCGGTATACACTTGGCCCTCGCTTAACACGGACTCTTTTAGCACGAACTCGGTCTTACACGGTTTCAAATTTATCGGTCA
>VNKB01003401.1:0-23981 GCA_008042735.1 Drosophila leontia | reverse complement strand
TTCTTGATCAGCATCAACAGCCGAGTCGATCTAGCCATGTCCGTCTGTCTGTCTGTCCGTCTGTCTGTTTCTACGCAAACTAGTCCCTCAGTTTTAAAGCTATCTGAATGAATGAAAAAAAATTATAAATTAGCTGTTTTTCAACATTTTTGCATCATTTTTGAGATATGGCCATTTTATATTATTCCAGGATTTTGGTTTTAATTTTTTGAAAATCGGACGACTATATCATATATCTGGCATAGGAACGATCGGGAAAATAATAGGAAAAAACTATAACTTCGTTGTTTTTCATTGTTTTTTCATCTACTCCTGGATATAAGCTTATTTTATTATTCCAGAATTTTGGAATAATTTCATAAAAATCGGACAACTATATCATATAGCTGCCATAGAAACGATCGGTAGATGTAGAGAAAATGTAAAGCTGGAAATGTAAAACTGTAATTGTCAAACTGTAAACATAATAAGTATAGGTAAAATGTAATGAAATAATATCTGCAAGGGTATACAAACTTCGGCGTGCCGAAGTTAGCTTCCTAACTTCTTTTTCTAATTATTTAAACAGAATGGCTCGATTCTTAATGATCCAATTTAATCTGCTAGTGTATAAAAACTTCAGCGTGCCGAACTTAGCTCCTTTCTAGTTATACCCTTGCAGGGTATTGAAGGAGACCTTTCCGACCCTATAAAGTATATATATTCTTGATCAGCATCAACAGCCGAGTCGATGTAGCCATGTCCGTCTGTCCGTCTGTCCACCTGTCCGTTTCTACGCAAACTAGTCCCTCAGTTTTAAAGCTATCTGAATGAAACTTTGCATATAGTCTTCTATATGCTCTTATTGCTATATATGTCGGAACGGGCCGGACGACTATATCATATAGCTGCCATACAAATGTTCGATAAATTTTTAGAAAAAAAATTATAACTTGGCTGTTTTTCAAAATTTTTGCATCATTTTTGGGATATGGCTATTTTATATTATTCCAGAATTTTGGTAAAAATTTTATGAAAATCGGACGACTATATCTTATAGCTGCCATAGGAACGATCGGCAAATGAATAGGAAAAAAAATAAACCTTCGTTGTTTTTCAACATATTCTTATCTACTTTTAGAAATGAGCTTCTTTTATTATTTCAGAATTTTAGTAAAAATTTTATGAAAATCGGACAACTATATCATATAGCTGCCATACAAACGATCGGTAAATGTAGAGAAAATGTAAAGCTGGGAATGTAAAACTGTAACTGTCAAACTGTAAGCTATATAATATAGTTGTCCGATTTTCATAAAATTTAAAACGAAATTCTGAAATAATAAAATAAGCTTATATCTCAGGGTAGATGAAACTATGTTAAAAAACAACGAAGTTATCATTTTCTATTAATTTCCCTATCGTTCCCATGGCAGCTATAAGATATAGTAGTTCGATTTTTACAAAATTAAAACCGAAAATCTGAAATAATATAATTTAGCCATATCTTAAAAATGATGCAAAAATGTTGAAAAACAGCCAAGTTATAATTTTTTTTCTGAAAATGTATCGAACTTTTGTATGGCAGCTATATGATACAGTCGTCTGATCCGGCCCGGCCCACCATATACATATAGCAGTGAGACGGACGGACGGACAGACGGACATGGCTAGATCGACTCGGCTGTTGATGCTGATCAAGAATATATATACCTCATAGGGTCGGAAATGTCTCCTTCACTGCGTTGAAATTCTGACTGAAATTATACTACCCTGCAAGGGTATAAAAGTTCTACCGTTCGCGATGTACCGTTAGAAATGAATGAAATTGTAAATTAAGTGGTTACTATTAAATATAATTAATGAAAAACTACATTATTTTAATGTGGTTTAAGAGTTTTTGTTTCTTTTCTTCTTTCTTTGCAAACTTCGCAGACTTCAGCCATTTCGAAGGTGAAGTCAAACAAGACTTTTGTTTTTGTACAGTTACAGCTTTAAAAAAAAACAAATCAGCAATACTTTCTTTTTATAATGCAAATATTACTGATAAAATTCACTAATCGTAAAAAAAAACGTTTAAAAAAATTATAGTTTTAGTCATATTTTCTTTTTTATATATATTTAATATTTAATTCCCGTTCGTTTTTTCTTCATTTAATAATAAAATTGCAACTACACGGGGTTTACAAACTTCTTTTTCTAAAAGGCATTTATTTATCCTATTATTATGTTTAAGCCGGAGTTATATCGTTTTTACAGACATAAACTACATAGATTCTTTGCAATGTGTTGGAAATAGTTACCATATAATTAACTGTACTGAACTAAATGTACTATGTATTATCAATAAAATTCTGGACCAAGCCCGATTCGGTGCCCAAAATACATTGTGGTTAAGAAAATCAGCTTTCCGAACTCTTATTTTAAGAAATTAAGTTTGAGAGGTAAAGTTCAAGAATTATTATGTATTTTATCCCACAGCAGCGATTTTCGATTTTTGTATATTCCTTTTGAGGTTGTTTTAACAAATGTACCCTAATTTGTAATTTTACGTACCGTACGAGATCGTCTCGTTTAACAGTATCTGTTTTTTTTTTAACTGATACAGAATTATGCTGCACGTATGCAACTTTATGTATACCACAATTTAATGTTATTTTATATAAAATGTGTATACATTTATCAAATATACATTTAAATTCGCTGTATTCAAGTTTAAATAATTGTATTCCTGTAGTATAAATAAACCTAGATTGAATGTAATATAGGTAAAGTGTTAACTTTTGTCAAGAAGTTTATTTTACATATAAGGGTATTGTATGTTTAAGTCACGATCCACCTGGTAATTTTTAAAGATACTTTGACCAATAATTTTAATTAGGATTAATACTTTTATTGTTTTATATGTATACATTTATTTTAATGTTGTGTTTTTTATATAAGCTACATAAAATAAATATTTTGCAGTTATAAATTATATATTAAATCCGGTCTGTTTTGAAAATTTTAGTGTCAAGCTAAGTCATAGACTGTGTACATATGTATGTATCCATAATTTGTACACCCAAGCCACAAGGCAATACACACACGATACACCATTACAACATGAACACAAATATATATCTGTTCCTCAGAGAGAGTAATAGCAAAAAATGTAGTAAGAGAAAAAAGGACTGGAGGTGCGGCTAATAGTATTTACGTACGTTGTCTGCATAGGAAAACAGAAATTATTTCGGCTGATATGGCTGATATGCCATCAAGGCCAAAAAATCTACCTGCCTCTATCTATAGAAAATTATTCTAAGCAGTCACATCTGAAGGTATATAGCCAAGCCAAGGAGGCATCACTGGCAATTCAAAAAAGTATCTCGTGGATGCGTGTGTACGTGTGTGCTGTGTATATTGTGTGGCCATCTTCGATCCGCCCGCCTTCGTTCGCTTATGATCTGTGTAGCGCAAACACAAATACACGGCGTTGCACTTGTTTATGTATTTCTCCGTTATATCTGTCTGTGTGCTTACCGTATCTATGTTGGCATCTGTGACAGTATCTGTGTTATATGGCGCAGGTATTTGTGAGAAACGATCTCCGAACTGCTTCATTTAAACTAAGCGAAGCATTGTAAGAGCCTAGCTGTTAATATAGCTCAGTCCTCCTCTCGAAAGAAACACAGCAACAAGACGGCAGCAAAAATAAATAATTTAGTGTTACTATAGTTTATTAAATAATAACGAAATCAAAATATGCTTATACATGATTTAGTGAAAGTTAAGTAAAACAAGTGCGGGTGATTCTAAAAAATCATGTGAAAAATGATAATCACATTACATACTTAATGAATGTTTGTGAAAAGTTAATAATAATTATAAGGTTGGAAATTTTCAACAAAATTGTATTATTTAATGCAAATGCTAATGCAAACGGGTTTTAGTTAGTGAATGTGCTATTATCTAATTTAATTTAACGGTTTTTCAAACGCTTTAACTCCGACGGCAAACCCATATATATAAATATACATATATATGTATGTATATTTTTAAATTATAATAATTCTAGGCTTTAATAGCTGAAATAGAATGGACGCCTACGCTTTGCCCACCTACTTTCCACTTGCGTAAGTATCCTTTCAGATTTTTTAATATGAAGCTAAACAAAAAATAAATTTTTTACATTGTCTTTTGCATTTACCGATTTTTGCCATGTCGGCTAGCCTTAGTATAAAATTTAAAAACATTTTAATATCGCAACTAATACAAAATCTATAAAAATTATATATGTTAAATGCGAATGTATTGTAAAACAAACGAAACAAAAAAGTCAGCCTCTACATTTAAAACCAAAACATAGTCGTAGGACATTGATATACCTTTTGTATTATCCAAAATAATCTACATTACTTTAAACTAATGGATCTTTCATTTAGCAGACCAAAACATTGATTTATACGAACTCTTTATCCACACTGACTTTTCAGTCATTCAATAGATATATTCAGCGACATCGGAGTCAGTATCGCGATAGTTAACCAGCAGTTTGTATTGGAAGAGCTGTTTTCCGTTAAAAACAAGAAAGAAAGCTGACTTCGGCACTCTGAAGTTTGTATACCCATGAAGTTTTCAATTAGATCAAAATTATAAGCCAGGCTTACAGTTGCAGTTTACCTATCTATGTCATCGGAACACACATTTAAGATTTAGCCGTCCGAAAGGCAAATATCTCAAAACCAGCAAAGTAATAATTTTTTATTTAATTGTCGATAGTTTCTATATGATATAGTCGTCCGATCCGGCTCACTCCGACTTATGTACGAGTGAGAATAGTCAAAACACTGTCTGCAAAGTTTCTTTCATATAAATTTAGAACTGAAAAACTAGTTTGCGTAGAAACGGACAGACGAACGGACGGATATACTGACATGGCTCGATCGATTCGGCTGTTGATGTTGATCAAGAATATATGTATATCCTTTGTAGGGTCGGAAATAACTCCTTCATTTCCGAATACCCTTCAAGGTTCTTAATGAAACCTTGTACATAGTCTTCTGACTACTCTTCCTACTATATATACATATGTATGGCTGAACGGGACGGATTTGACGAATCATCATATAGCTGCCATTGAAACGAACGGAACAATTGCAGAAACAGTTTTAACTTCACTGTTTTTATACCCTTGCAGGGTATTATAATTTCAGTTAGAAATTTTCAACGCAGTAAAAGAGACATTTCCGACCTATAAAGTACATATATATATTCTTGATCAGCGTCAACAGCCGAGTCGATCTAGCCATGTCCGTCTGTCCGTTTCTAAGCAAACTAGTCCCTTGGTTTTCAAGCTATCTGAATGAAAATTTGCATATAGTCTTCTATATTCTCTCGCTGCTATATATATCAGAACGGGCCAGATCGGATGACTATATCATATAGCTGCCATACAAATAAAAAATAAATAAATTATACCTTGGCTGTTTTTCAATATATTTTGATCATTTTTGAGATAAGTCAGTTTTTTATTATTTCAGAATTTCGGTTTTAATTTTATGAAAATCGGACGACTATATCTTATAGCTGTCATAGGAACAATCGGGAAATTAATAGAAAAAAATTATTATATGCTATTTTTGAATATATAACTTTTATATATTTTCTTTTATTTATTTTTTTCTATTAATTTAACCAGAATGTTTCGATTCTTAATAATCCAATTGCATAGTGCAAGGGTATACAACAAGTTAAGTTAGCTTCCTTTCTTGTTTAACTCGTTTTCATGTCCTTTAGGATATGGCCATTACTTATTTTTTCAGAATTTAGGTTTTAATTTTATGAAAATCGGAAAAAGGGAAAAATTAAGGATGTGAATGTAAAACTGTTACTGTTAATATAATATGAATATTTAAATGTAATGAAAGTTGTTATTACCTTGTTTTTGTTCAGCATATGCATACAATTATATTTTCTATTATATACGAGATTTTAAATTCAAAATATTTTTATTTTATACAATTTAAAAAATATGTTTTTCACATTTTATAAAAAAAAAATTGTTGTATGCTGTCTATAAATATATACATTTTGTTATATCTCTTGTTAGTTCTTCTTTGCATTTGACCAACAAGGAATCGATTCTTCATGATCCAATTGCAACTGCAAGGGTATACAAAGTTAGCTCTTTTTCTTGTCTCCTGTTAATTCTAATTTGTGCTCGTTTAGGAATCCCGAAATTTCGGAAATTGGTATTCTGGATTTTAATGGCTGACCTAAAAAAAATCTATGTTATTATACCCTTGCTGGGTATTATAATTTTAGTCAGAAGTTTGCAACGCAATGAAGTAGACATTTCAGACCCTATGAAGTATAAATATATATTCCGGATTAGCATTAACAGCCGAGTCGAGTTTTACATTGATCATACCAAACTTGACGAAGTTAGGTTGAACGGTCGTTTGGTGTTCAATGTATGCGTGTTACAAAGTCTTATGCGCTCTCCTGGAAAGTGTTATTTTTATAAAATCGGTGTACACGATAACTCAAAATCTTCTGGATGAATCGGTTTGAAATTTAAGTAATACCTAATTATTTTTTATTGTTATATATATATATATATATATATATGTATATATATATATTCTTGGTCACCATCAACAGCCGAGTCGATCTAGCCATGTCCTATCTGAATGAGACTTTGCATATAGTCTTTTATATACTCTCACTGCTATATATGTGCTGCCACACAAATGATCGACAAATTTTTAGAAAATAAATTATACCTTGTCTGTTTTACAATATATATTGATCACTCTTGAGATATGGCAATTTTTTATTATTTAGGAATTTCTGTTTTAATTTTCTGAAAATCGGACGACTATATCTTATAGCTGTCATAGGAACGATCGGGAAATTAAGAGAAAAAATTATAACTTCGTTGTTTATCAAGGTTTTTTCTACTCTGAGATATTAGCATTTTTTTTTAGAATTTTGGTATAAATTTTATGAAAACCGGACAACTATATCAAATAGCTGCCATAGAAACGATCGGTAGATGTAGAGAAAATGTAAAGCTGGAAATGTAAAACTGTAATTGTCAAACTGTAAACATAATAAATATAGGTTTGTTTTCCAGAATTTAAATTTATAATGTTTATTATAATAAATATTGATTTAATTATCCGATTAAACGTTCTTTTTTTTAATTT
The DNA here is from genome assembly GCA_008042735.1 of Drosophila leontia. Taxonomy (NCBI): domain Eukaryota; kingdom Metazoa; phylum Arthropoda; class Insecta; order Diptera; family Drosophilidae; genus Drosophila; species Drosophila leontia. The sequence goes on along the minus strand of VNKB01003401.1, from coordinate 16,809 downwards.
TATCAAAACCAAATTATTATATGCTATGTATAAATCTAAAACTTTTATATATTCCTTTTATTATTTTTATTATTTATTTATTTATTATTATTTTTTTTTTTTCATTAATTTAGCCAGAGTGGCTCGATTCTAAATGAGATTGCAAACTGCAAGGGTATACAAACTTCGGCGTACCGAAGTATACTTCCCTTATTGCTTTTATCGCGATACTTAAGCCTAGTACTGAGACGACGAAAATCCGCTGTAACAATGGTAATCGCTATATATTTTGCTGAAAATGGTTCCTTTCATGGCGTTTAAGGCTTTTCTTTAATTTCTTTCCTTTTTACTGCATTTTTTATATGGAGTTTGGCCGCTCTCACAATTGAACAGCGGATTTTCGTCGTCTCAGTACTAGGCTTTAGCCGAAAATTTAACCAGTTGAATATATAGGCTTGCTATCTCCGATATTTTCATTAAGGGGGGACATCTGAGTAACTGGCAAAAAAAAGCCCATTTTCTAGAATTTTTTTTGGCCAAATGAAAAAGCCAATCGAAAAATTTTAAAGTAGGTTTGATAATGTTAGATGTGAACTACATAATAATTTTTTTTGTTAATAAATCGAAATCAAAATGGCGGCTGTGCAGCATGTCTTCGTAGGCCCTATTTTTTGAAAGGGGTCCATGGCCGAAAACCTAACGTCCTTAATTTTTGATCTAGAACAAAAAATCAAATTTTGTTAGTTTCTATATCTCAACCGCTATCGACGTACGTAGGAGTTTTTCGATATTTTGATTTTTAGCAAAATGGCGAGTGATTAAATAAAATGTTCAATTTTCATGAAAAAAAACGTCACAAAATCCTACGTACGTCAATAGCCATAGGTATTTTGGATATACTGTCAAAATTTCAGATCGATCGGTTAAGATTTGTTCGAGTTATGTTTTCGGCCAACTCAAAAGAAGTGGTTTTGAGAAAAACGCGTTTAAAGTTTTAAAATCGTATATGATTACATGGAGGCATCGCCGCAGAATGGAAAATTTCGACACTTAGAAACTTTTGCCGGACTCTATCTTTTGATATGTTATTTTTAGGACCCTAAAGTATTTTTTAAGAAAAAAAAGTTACTCAGATGTCCCCCCTTAATTCAGTCCTTCAGTCATACATACCCAGAATAAAATAAAATATTTATAATATTTCCCATACAAACTGCTCATACGATATCGTTAGTCATTTAGAGACTCTGAAAATTAAAGTTTTTTATTGCTAACATAAAGATAAAAAATTAAAAAAAAGAAATTAAGACTAAAAGAACACAAAATGTATATCGTTGTCTTGCGACTAATATTTTGTTTGAAAATTTTGTGGCTATTGTTTTTTTTTTTTTTTTTTTTTTTTTTTTTTTTTTTGTAGTCGTTGCAATTATTGGCTACTATTACAATATTTCGTCGATATTTTCAGTAATTCAGTAGTCAAGGGAATAACCGGAATGTGTTTTTTTTGTAATTTAACCGATATTTTCCGCGATCGTTAAAGCCTGCTACTAACTTAAGGTACAATTTCTAAAGGCAGCAAAAGTGCATATAAAAAAACGAACGAGAAGAAAAAGAAGAACTTTCTGACTTTTCGATTAGCCTTTTCGATCGCAACATTTATTTTATGTTAGTACCAACGAAAGCGAAAAGTCTGAAAGTTCTTCTTTATTCTCTCTTCGCTCGGTTTTTATTATATGGAGTTTTGCTGCTTTCAGATCATTTATTGATCATTTATTTTAGTACCGGCCTTTAAGGTTAATCCGCTGGTTGAAAATGTAGAGGCCTACATTTATGTTTCGTTCCCATGATGGGTGAAAATATCGGCTTACTATCGCTATGCAACGCCGATATTTTGAATAGTTCAGTCGTCAAGAGAACACCCAGTGTATAATTGGAATTTAATCAAATGCAATCTTTTATATAAAATACATTATTTTATAGGTATACCGAATTGCAATTTTTAGCGTCGCGAAGAGCTGCAGCCGTTGCCGCTGCGGCCTTACCGTCGGGTTCAGGTTCAGGTTCCCCAGGTTGCATTTCCCATGTACATACAACAGACGTTTCCAGCTCGGTAGCGATGCCACCATCCATGATGCCAGCAACTCCTGAAGCATCAGAAGCAACAATTAAGACTCCTGCAACATCGATTATTCCACCGATTTCAAGTGGAAACACTTTACATCATCCGCAGCATCATCATCATCCGCAGCATCATCAGCATGTCCATGGACAGTCGCAACATGCACATGAATTTCATCCAGCTTATAGAATTCCTGGATATATGGAGCAGCTTTATTCGCTACAGCGTAGCAGTTCAACAGCATCATTTCATGGTATTATACATATATTAAAAATTATGGGGAGGGGGTTTTATTTATTTTTTCCTTTTTTTTTTTTATTCAGGGTATTTTCTTGACGACTGAATTACTGAAAATATCTGCAACTCAAAACAGCTGTTTCCAGCTATTGCGTATACTTTAAGTAATTCAGTTATCAGTAGTCGTCAAGGGAATACCCAAATTGAAAATAAAATTAGTCTTTTCTTTACCATTTCTAAAATACATTCTTTCCTATTCTTATTTTAATGTCTAACTTTTTACCTTTTAAATTAATACAGATCCGTATGTTAACTGTGCCGCATCGGCCTTCCATCTGGCCGGTCTGGGCTTAGGTTCAGGTGATTTTTTGGCCACATGTGGCATGGGCTCCTTGGGTGATCTGCATCATGCTGCTGTGGCAGCTGCCGCTGCGGCTGGATCGTTGGCCAGCACCGATTTTCCATTTAGTATCGATAATGGTAATAACAGACGACCACCACCGCCGCCTGGTGGTAGTATTAGGGCAAGTATTAGTCGCAAGCGAGCGCTATCTTCATCGCCATATTCGGATTCATTTGACATTAATTCAATGATTCGATTCTCGCCAAATTCTCTGGCCACACTTATGAATGGTTCTCGAGGGAGCAGCAGTGCTGCCAGTGGCTCCTACGGTCACATACCCATGACCCATGCCGCACACGCAACACTGGCGCCGCGTTTACAGCAGATACAAGCACACTTGTTGCGCGCCAGTGCTGGACTATTGAATCCCATGACTTCGGCGGAACAGGCAGCAGCTGCAGTAGGATTTGCCGTGAACCAAGGAAATCACTTAACCGAAATGGTTTCTCGAAATATCAGCGACTTACCCTTACAGTTACCGAATCAAATACCAACATCTTCAACTGCTCCGAATATTAAAGTTTATGAGGAACACAAGGTGAAGTACCAAAGCCTCATATTACTCATATTTTTATATTTTTATATATCAATCACAACTAAAATGAAAATTTTAATTAATAATTCCAGTTATTGAAAAAAGGCCACGATCGTCAAGTTAAAAATAAGGCACCAGCTGAACAGCCTTCATCAACATCTGGTGGTGGCCTTACTCAAGTAGCCCAAGCAGAAGCCGATAGTGCCTCATCGAATATATCAGAACGTTATGATTACAGAAAAGATAGTATTGCTAAATGTACGCCCAATTCTGATCTAAAATTAAGCCATCACAATAGTGAAGAATTATTAAATGAATATGATTGTGCCAATGCTGATACAACGGATATTAAAGACGAACCTGGCGATTTTATTGAAACCAATTGCCATTGGCGTAGCTGTTGCATTGAGTTCAACACTCAAGATGAACTTGTTAAGCACATAAATAACGATCATATTCAGACTAATAAAAAGGCCTTTGTCTGCCGATGGGAGAATTGTACACGTGGTGAAAAGCCATTCAAAGCGCAGTATATGCTAGTCGTACATATGCGTCGTCATACAGGTGAAAAGCCGCACAAGTGCACAGTAAGATACCGTGTTGTTATTATTTTATTTGTTCGCCTATAATGCTCGCTTGAGCTTATCGATTACTGTTATTTTGTTATTTTTTTCCACGGAGACTATACGCAACTGATTGTGAAAGCTCTTGTCTTTATATTGCTAATTCGAAAAGGAAAAGTTTCTATCACGGACCAATTTCGAGAAAATCGCGGTTAAAGCCTAGTACTCTGACGACGAAAATCCGCCATAACACGTGTTAGAGTACCCGCAAAATCAACGAAGCAAAAAGTTCTTCTTCTTCTTTATTTTTCACACAGTTTTTTTTTGTATGGAGTTTGGCCGCTATAACAAGTGTTACAGCGGATTTTCGTCGTCAGAGTACTGGCTTAAATCACAAATACCAGATTCCTAGAACAATACAAACTACAACTAAATATAATAATCAAATATGTGAAACTTTAATTTACTGGGTATTACCTTAACGAATGAATTGCGATAGTTAGACAAAAGTTTTAGCTGAAAACAGCTGTTCCCATACAAACGGCTGAAAATATCTTCTATCACGCTAAATTTAATTAATATAAATAGTTATTCCTTACCTTTGACTTTTCTTTTTAGTTTGAGGGCTGCTATAAGGCATACTCTCGATTGGAAAACTTAAAAACCCATTTACGCTCGCATACGGGCGAGAAGCCATATACCTGTGAATATCCGGGATGTAGCAAGGCGTTTAGTAATGCCAGTGATCGCGCGAAGCACCAAAATCGTACGCATAGCAACGAGGTATGTAAGCTAATTTTTGAAAATACATTCTTAATATTTAAGCCTAGTACTAACATAAGATAAATTCGCTTTAAAAATGTTGAAAGCAAAATGGCTATATATTTCCAAAACAGGTGTGTCAAAAAAAAAACTGTTTTTTTAAAGGCATGAAACGGGTGACACAGATATTTGTATTTCCAGCTGTTTTTTTAAGCCTAGTACTCTGACGACGAAAATCCGCCGTAACACGTATTACAGCGGCCAAACTCCATATAAAAAAACTGTGTGAAAAAAGGAAGAAAAAGAAATTTGTGCCTCGTCGATTTTGCTGGTACTCTGACGACGAAAATGATGCCTGCGAAAATTGAATGGCGTTGCCAGATCAAGACAGTAAACAGCTGATTTCGGGGTGTAACAATAATTCATTTGATTTATACTTACACCCATAAAGGAGGGAAAGTTGAAGGAAAAACTTGGCATTGATAGGGGTTGTCAAGGGGAAGCCCATAATATGGAATTTAACTCACAAAGGACATTTTAATGCCATATTTATTAATATTTTAAATATTTTTTTTTTTGAATAATTGTTTACAAACAGCTGTCCAGTGTGACCAAAGAAAAGCCTTAAACGCCATAAAAGGTAAATTTTCTTGGTGTTTCATGGCTTTTCCTTCATTTTTTTGGTCACACTGGTTACCGAGCCAAATAAACACCGATTCCGCTATAACACGTGTTACCTTGACGACTGAATGACTGAAAATATCAGCAACTAAAATTGGCTGTTTCCATACAAACTTCTTATACTATTATGATACTGGCGAATTAATTAGAGATTTCATTAAAGACATGACAGCGCTGTATCATTTTACACATGTGCGAGCATGATGACTATAAGACACTTTTAATAAAAAATATATACTGAGAGAACGAAAATCCGCTGTCACAATTGTGATAGCACAATAGCTATATATTTTGCTCGGTAACCATTGTGACCAAAGGAATTAAGGAAAAGACATGAAAAGGGTAATTTTCATGGCTTTTTATGGATTTTCCTGGTTGCCAATCGGTTACCGAGCAAAATATAAAGTGATTTTGCTATTACAATTGTGACAGCGGATTTTCGACACAATGGAAACAAATTTGACATTAAAATGCCCCTTGTGGGTTAAATCCCATATTATGGGCTTCGCCTTGACCGCAGTTATCAATGCAACTTTCTCCTTGAGGGCAGAACATTTCGGTCCTACAATTATTTTTTCTTCAACTTTCTCTTAACCCTGTAAGAATAATTGATATGAATTATTGTGATAGCACAATATAAGCTGTTTACTTTATTGATCTGGCAGCGCCTTTAAATTTTCGTTAAGTCAGTACCCGTACAAACGACGACGCAAAAAGTTCTTCTTTTTTCTTTTTATGGAGTTTGGCCGCTGTCACAATTGTGACATCGTCCTTTCAGTATTAGGGGTTTAGTTCAGAAAAATGTCTAGAAAAGTGTTCCACACGAGCAATGTTTTAAATCTTTTATTTCCCTTCTTCACAATGAGTTTAAAAATATATCAATTCATTTCTTTGGCTCCAAAAACAGCTGTTTATGTTTTTGATCCGACAACGCCTTACAAGTTTCGCTCGCAACATTTATCTTATGTTAGTACCCCCGAGCGAAAAAAAAGAAAGTAAGAGTTTCTTCTTGTGTTTTGCTGCGTTTTTTTATAAGGACTTGTACCGTTTTAAAATTTTTGAGCAGATTCATTATGCTAGTACTACTCTTTAACAAGGACTTTTATGTATATATATAAAAAAATTGGGTATTTCCTATACCACCCAATAGCAATCCAAAACGTTACTCCGTCACACTATTCTTAGAGTGCTTAATGAATGCCGATTTTGGGTATTCCGTTGACGACTGAATGACGGGATTACTGAAAATATTGGCGATGTATCGCGAGAGTAAGCCGTTATTTTTAATCATTAAGTCAAATAGGGAGTACCCTAAAATATTAAATTCATATTTTCAATTGGAATCATACCTTTTTCCAGCTTTACAACGTTGCCAGACCGAACAAAAGCAACAACAAGATATGGTGGAAACATGTACTATGTTTTTTTTCTGATGTTAACTGATATTTAACAAGAAAGGAAGCTAACTTCGGCACGCCGAAGTTTGTATACCCTTATTATTTCATTACATTTTACCTATACTTATTATGTTTACAGTTTGGCAGTTACAGTTTACATTCCCAGTTTTACATTTTCTTTACATCTACCGATCGTTTCTATGGCAGCTATATGATATAGTTGTCCCTTTTTTATGAAATTTATACCAAAATTTTAGAATAATAAAATAAGCTTATATCCTGGAATAGATGAAAAAACGTTGAAAAACAACGAAGTTATAGTTTTTTTCTATTAATTTCCCGATCGTTCCTATGGCAGCTATATGATAGTCGTCCGATTTTCAAAAAATTAAAACCAAAATTCTGGAATAATATAAAATGGCCATATCTCAAAAATGATGCAAAAATGTTGAAAAACAGCTGATTTATAATTTTTTTTCTAAAAATGTATCGAACATTTGAATTGAGTATATAGAAGACTATATGCAACGTTTCATTCAGATAGCTTTAAAACTGAGGGACTAGATTGCGTAGAAACGGACAGACGGACATGGCTAGATCGACTCGGCTGTTGATGCTGATCAATAATATATATACTTTATAGGGTCGGAAACGTCTCCTTCTCTGCGTTGCAAACTTCTGACTGAAATTATAATACCCTGCAAGGGTATAAAAAACAGAATAATAGAGTAGAAACAATTAAAACATGAAAGGAAGGCACGTCGGATTTGTGTGGCCTTGCAGTTTGCAATTAGATCATTAAGAATTGATCCAAAACTAACAGTCGATATAAAATAGATATATACTTTTATACATAGCACATAAATTTTGATAAAATTTCAAAAACATTATTTTTAAATCGTATAAAAAAACAATATTTTACTTTAAAAAAATAGAATACCAATTACATTACATTACATAAATAAATATTAAATAAACATATTATTATTCATTACATAAATAAATATTTTATTTACAGTTTTACGTTCACAGTTTTATAATTTTCTCTACCGATCGTTTCTTTGGTAGCTATATGATATAGTATAAAAAACGAAGAAGATATTTTTTTTTCCAGAAATTTAGCTTAAATGTATAAAATTCCATGGTGTAATTAATTATAAATGTTTTCTGTTGCAGAAACCCTACATTTGCAAGGCCCCTGGCTGTACGAAACGTTATACCGATCCAAGTTCGTTGCGTAAACATGTTAAGACCGTTCATGGCGCAGAGTTCTATGCAAATAAGAAGCACAAGGGCTTGCCCCTAAATGATGTAAACTCTCGTTTACATCGGGCCAACAACAATAGCAGTGGCGGTCATAAAAATCGGCAGAGTCTGCAGGAACACAACATCGACTCGAGTCCCTGCAGCGACGATGGACATGTTAGCAAAGGAATAATGTCCAGTCCGAGCATCAAGTCCGAATCGGATTGCAACTCTCCACATCATCACAATCATCAGTTGGTAAATGGAGCTCCCGACGCGTTACATCATTATCCAACATCCGATCACTTGGTGGATAATCTGACATTGGATGACAGCAACTGGAATTGTGATGACGATGTCGATGTAGCAGACCTACCGATTGTACTCCGAGCCATGGTGAATATTGGCAGTGGTGGAAATGGAAATGCAGGTGGAAATGTTAGACAACGTTTCAGAAGTCGTCTTCAAACGAAGGGATTATGCAACATACCAGAAAGTAATCATCATCACCGTACAATTGGCATTAATGAACTAAACCAGAGAATAACAGAACTTAAAATGGAACCCGGAGTTGCCTCTGTTGCTTCTCCAAATTCTGACATTTTAGGTTTTTTCGATGAAATGTCACAAAATCAAGTAAATAATCGTAATTTAATATTAAATAAGCAACAGAGCCTGCGTCGTGATAGCCAAAACTCTACAAGCAGCACTTATTATGGCAGCATGCCCAGTCGTCGCAGCAGTCAGACATCACAGCTCTCATCGATATCCACCATGCGTCCCTGTACGTCACATACATCACATAATGTCACGACAAATGCCGCCTCCTTATATGATCCCATTTCACCAGGTTGTTCGCGTCGCTCCTCCAGTCAATTGTCAAATATAATGCCAAGTTGTTATAGCTTACCTTCGGGAAATAACAACATGATTAATGGATCTATTAATGAAACCGAAGTTGGGGTAAATTTCAGTTCGTATAATAACAACAGTCACAGTCTTCCTCCGCCGCCTTCCTCACATTTAATTGCCACGAATTTAAAAAGGTTGCAAAATAATGACTTGGGAGAAAATTGTTATCCGAATCAAATTCCGGATTGCGGTCGCTATTCTATACCTAACTATATACGATCTGAACTTGAGTTTTCCTATGATATATCCTCCCGACGACAATCAGAACCAACTAATCAGCAAAATGCTGAGCCTATAAATAACATTCTGAGTTCTATAAAAATTAAAAATGACAACCAGCAGCGTAGGAAAGACCTTCCAGTGAAGGCGGATAATGTTAATACAGCTATGCTTAACCCAACCAACGATGTTAATATTGTAATGAACCCTCACAACATCTGTGTTCCACGGTGCAACGATCAACATCCCAATGAACGCATAAATCTAGATGAAGTTGAGGAACTAATATTGCCCGATGAGATGTTACAGTACTTAAATTTGGTTAAAGAAGATAAGGGTCAAAAGCGAGATGAAGAACAAGAGCAAGATCAAATATTTTTAACAAAAGAACATAAAAGAACAGATCAATCAGACACAGAAGGTATTCCAAGTTTACATCCCGATTTCAATAACTTCCCAAGGATCGAACCGCAACCTTTAATGAAATCAAATCAAAATCAAATAATTGACTCATCCATGACTAGTTTGCCAGAGTTAAATGTCAACACTGCTGGCAAGTCAATTAGAAATCAGAATCAACACAATTATAATGAGATTCAATGCGGTATTGTAAGTCAGTCACAAATGTCCCCATCTTTAAATATTAACAATGAAGTTCTAGCCGCAACTAAAAAGATTTCAGAAGCCACAAATAATTCAAATATCAACTCAATGCAACTAGATACATATCAGCGTACTTTAGAATACGTCCAATCCTGCCAAAATTGGATGGAGACTACAAAAAATACAGCATCGACTGCTGATCAAGTGTCAATGCCAGTGTGGCCAGATGTTAGCAGTTCAACACATCCATTTTCAGGCGCCAATATGGTTATCAACGATATGACAACATCTTTGAGCTCACTATTGGAGGAAAATCGCTACCTACAAATGATGCAGTAGATGACATGAACGGAACAATGACAATATTCATCAAATCAGTAGATATCTATAAACAGTCCAGTCAATATACATATTTATATTTTATAAAAATTTTAGAAGTGTTTTCAATTACCATTTTCTCGTTCAATACACGTTTTATATATGTGCCCTTCAAAATTAATAAAAACTCTTTAAACTCAAGCATAAATACAAGTTATAATTAAAATCAATATATCATTAAGCAACGTATATTTAAGTAAGAATGTCTTCATTTTTGAAATATTTTTAATATTAAGAAAAATTATATAAACAAAATTTGTCTTCCCAATTATAATAAATAAGAACGAACAACTTTTTTAATAGACAAATAAAACCACAAAATCCTTAAAAATACAAAGTGTAAATTTGTTTGTTATCTTAACCCTCTATAATGCTACTATCCACCAAAAATGTATGAAAAAACAGGTTCCTCAAGGTTAAGGGATACCCCTGTATGGAGGCTCAAAGAAATGGTACTAAAACCGTCCTTCAAAATTGAATTCATTGGTACAGTTAAGAGATGTACAATAGTGCACCGTAACTACAAGTACATCGCATACACGCAATGTATTTGATAAGCTCGTGTCCGAAAGCACCGCATATTTCTATGTGGTGCCAAATATGAGGAGCACCTATTAGGTTAGGTTAGGTTAGACCGGACGGCCCTCGAGGGGCCACACATAGGCCAATATAGCCCATAGCTATCCGGGGAAATTCCTGGATGGACCTAGAGACTATTTATGCTGGTTTCGAGATCCTTGAACATCAAGGTGTTTTTCGCAAAGGCAAGGAGTTCGCCTGGCCTCCTCCTGGAGGCATCTTCTAGCGATGCCAGAACTGGAGAGCCTAGGTATCTCTTTCTTGCCCTCGTTAGGGCCGGACATTTGCAAATGAGATGCTCCAAGGTTTCGATTGCCTCGGATTCATCACATTTCCGGCATTTGGCGTTGTCGGTAATACCCAGCTTGACTGCATGTGCAGCAGACAGGCAGTGACCTGTAAGAATACCCACTAATATTCTGCAGTCCTTCCGAGGAAGATGCAGCACGTAGTGAGTGAGTTTCTCGTTGTGCTCTTTGCACATGATTTTTGATATTCTGCAGGTTGCGGAATTACTCATCCGCCTGCTTTTTGCGCTTGCGTCAGCCCGTCTCTCTAGCTCGCTTTAGAGCGTTCTTAGGGAGATAGGGACGTTTTCTGTTCTTTCACTCGCCAGTCCAACGCCTTCCTTTGCAAGTTCGTCCGCGGTTTCGTTACCGTCTATGCCTTGGTGGCTGGGAACCCAGTAGATCCTCACTGACTTAGTCGTGCTTAGGCTATCTAGTGACTCCCTGCTTGCCAGTACATTTTTGGGACTGACCGCTGATGATTGCATGGATCTTATCGCCGCTTGACTGTCTACGAACAAATTGATGTGGACGGTTTATGCTCTGCGCAAGCTCTGCTGCTTTCCTGATGGCGAATACTTCCGCCTGGAATATACTGCAGTAGCTTGGTAGCTTATACGACAGCCACATTTCAGGGTCTGAACAGTATATGCCCGCTCCAACTCCTCCTTCCATCTTGGAGCCGTCGGTGTATATACTGAGGTATTGGGCATGGGCACTGCAAGGAATGCGATGAGTCCGATGCGAAACTCGTGTTCCCACAGAGCTGCGTCAAAGTGCATCTGCTCATGAAAACGTAAACAAAGGCTGTCGAATTGGCAGTTGCAAAATTGAAATGGAGCATTTACAAACTATTTTGGCTGTTGTACAACAGCAAAGGCACAGATTGTGTCAGATTTTGTCCGCACTAACTTAAAATGAATTAGATGACGAGGAATTTGAGTTTTTCTAATGATTTTTCTCTAACAAAGAGCAAATTCCCCGAAGAGTGTCTATAGGTGGTATAGGCATCCAAAATCTTCTTTAAAATAAGGTAGAGGTAGGCGGTTTATATTAAATAGTAACAATTGGGGACATAGTGGGGCAAGAATATACAGAAAAATCGCCAACATCTATTTTGGGCATGCTTGTAGCTTTGGCGCCACGTTTTAAATTCCATATCTCATTTGTTCCTCGCCAAGTTTGTTTACATTTTCGTGGTGAATGGTCAAATTTTCAGAGTTGCACCGAAAAACTATCGCCTAACTATCGCCAAACAAACGGTCGTTACATTCAGATGCGCTTTGATGCAGGGCCAATTGAGAAAATTCGGAACGGCAAAAACTTATGGACCGTTTGTTCAACGGATGCCAGATGCGCTTTGACGGTGTGTGGGAAGACCCTATTAGATTTATACTGTCTTCTTTAAATGACAAGGAATTTTAGTTTTTCTAATGATTATTCTCTAACATAGAGCTAATTCCCCGACGAGTGTCTATAGGTGGTATAGGCATCCAAAATCTTTAAAATAAGGTAGAGGTAGGCGGTTTATATTAAATAGTAACAATTGGGGACATATTAGGGCAAGAATATACAGAAAAAACGCCAAGAACTATTTTGGGCATGCTTGTAGCTTTGGCGCCACGTTTTAAATTCCATATCTCATTTGGTAATCGAAAACGGCAAGATTTTTTCGTTTTCGTTTTTGAAAACGAGAAATTGCTCCGGTAATCGAAAATGAAAGATTTTTTCGATTTGAAAAACGGGCACCTTTTTCTGGCCGGAATGAAAAGTAAATGGTTTTTTTTATCTTACAAAAGGAAAAAAATAGTTTACTCACTGGTCTATTGATGTTTATTCCACACCACCACAAGATCATTCTGGCAGGTAGTTATTTTATAAAAAATGTATTTTTGACCCCACCTCAGATTTGACAACGAAATTTTTGCCGTATTCAGCCAGTTTTCTCGTTTTGGCGATAGGTCGATAAGTTCACCGCAAAAAGTTATCGCCAAGGTTGCCATATTGTTGGTGGAACGTAACAGCCAGTTCAAAGTACTTATAAAATACAAATGAACACATTAATAACTATAAAGGAGCGCCAAAATGGTTGTTTATAAATAACGATATTTAATTTGATTACTTAAATGGTCCAAATTGTGAAAAGTGTGGCAGCATCTTAGATGCCTAGATTTGCTTAACTCCAACTTTTTTTGCCTTTTTCTAGCTTAGAAAAAGGGCAATTGTAAATATAAAAGGCAGTACTCTACGTTGTTTGCTTATTAGCAAAAACACAAGTTAGCTTCTTGAGCAGTGAGAAACGATGAGAAAACGAAACATTCCGATAGCAGAAATTTGCCGAAAACCGGAGCAGCTAAAAACGAAAACGGTTCGTATTCGCCCAAAACGAAATCGAAAAAAGTTTACTATTACCGGAGCAGGCCTGATTATTCAGTTTTTGGTTATCGCATATTTTCTTTTGCGATTTATAATATTTTTCTTGCATTCGATTGTTTTGAAATCTGTTTTAGAATTTGCTAAATTCTTTCAAATTTAATCAATGCAACTATGTTTAAAAAAAAATCAATAACTGTATTCTGTAATAAATAGCTATATACATATTAAATAAAAATATATTGAGAAACTGTAAATTAAGATATTCTTTTAATTAATATTCCGATCGTTGCTATGCCAGCTACAAATATAACTGTAATAGAAGAGACTTAAATTGCTTAAAAACGATATCGCTAAGCCGACTAGGCTGTTGATGCTGATCACGGGATCATTGCTACTAATTTTCATAAAACGACATCTTTTGAATGGTACTTCTTACGCTCAATTGTAAAATGATTTCTTATTCAGCGTATAGTTGTAGTTTTATGTTTTGTTGTTAAAAATGTTTATTATTTATTGAATATATTTAAGTTTTTATAATATTCTCAAGATATTGAGCCTATAAAGAAAAAAATAAAAAAAACATGCATTTCGCCCCCCCCCCCCATCCTTATATAAGAATAAGACAAAAAATAATAAGTAAAACTTGGAAATACAGCTTATTAAAGTTACAAATGATTTAGTTTGTTTTATTTATATCAAAAAGAGTTTTTTGTAGCTCTAGGATAGCAAATGAACATTTAAAATGTTAAGTAAGCACGCCTGTATTTTTGTAGTGTTATTTGGAACGTCATGCAAGTTCGTAGTACGCCATCATCTAGAAAAAACAAAGACGAAATAGTTTGTGAGATTATAAAATATTTAAAGTTTACACATAATAAAATTGTAATACATTTCAGAAACAATATCTTCATCACGTGTGATAAGAGACGAAAAATAAAAGGTCATCACATTCAAAAGTAAATTCATATTTTTACAATGCATTTTTTGCTAAGAGTACACAATGAATATTTTAAAGTAATACAAAATGTTTCGTTTTAATTGACTTTACATACCATTTTTTCTTTATTCCAATCCGCCGTCTAACCTAAAATTATAAAAAATGTTAAGACTTGCCATTTTCTTTTTACTTTTGTTAAACTCACGTTATTTAAAGGTACATTTGCCTCGATCCAGTAACCTATATAAAAAGTAGAAATTCAAACATATTTACTAAAAAAACAAATATTTCCCATTTTGTGTGGATTAGATGTGTATTTCTTTTAGCAGCAACACATTTGAAAATAAATTTCTAGACAGCTTCCTGCACTGGTGGCTCATAGCCCTCGGGACGGTCAATAACGGCTCCCTCGGTGGAAACTACAGCTTCAGTGGACTTGCCACCACCATCACCGTGAAGTTCCAAAAGTTTCGACACATCGAAACGGGGCTTCTTCAGCACCTTGACTTTGCGGATGAAGACATCGTGCAGAGGATATATGCGCTGGCAGTTCTTCTCAATGTCCTTAGCAATGGAATCCAAAGCGAGCTTGTTGACCAATTGTTTCAGATCAGCACCGCTGACCTCGTTGGTGATAATGTCGGTCATGCGAGCACGAATCTTGCGGACCTGCGACTGCTGAGCATAGCAAGTTTTACGCTGGGACTGCTGATCCTTGGCGGTGAAACCAATGCAAAATACACGCAGAAGGTAACCATCAACGGTCTTTGCCTCAACAATAGCTTCAATTAGAGTTTGCCACTTCTTGACCATGGACCTGAAAGAGTATTGTTGATTTATTTATTATGAAAACTAGTTTAATGACACCATTTTTGTGTCGGGCCAACAATATTTGTATTATACAAAATACTTTATACATACATAGGTAGTTAACTATGTATATATGGAAATATGTATTTATGTATAAATATGTATGTAAAACCACATAGAACTAACCTGTACTTATCGGTGGTCAAATCCATGCCGTGGAAATTGCACAGCACATTGCGATCCTGCACGTCCTCGGCAATTAGACGGAATTTCCGGAAAGAGCGCTCGGGATCAATGTCCTTTTGCAAATCGGCTAGGGAAACCTCGAAAACACGTCCCTTCAAGTAATCGGAAGCTATACGCTGGCCCTGGGTACGGTTTACGAGGGTTTTGCCGATTTGGCGAGTTTGAAACATATTGGGGGCCTTGACATCGTACCAGTCCTTGCGTGAGAATGGATCAATCACCTTCTTCTTGCCGCCCTTCTTGCCGCCTTTGGAAAGACCCTTATTTTTGCCGACTGCCATGTTGAACGGTTTAAACCGGAAAAGGAGGAGGCACGTTGACTGCCAGTTGTCAAAAGAAGGAAACTAGTGTTGGGCAGTGTCAATACTAATCAGTTTAAAAAAAAGGCACTTGTGCACGGGACAATTAATGGCTGTTAGCATATGTAAGTATTTCACTTGGCGTTTTGACTTGGTGTTATGCTATCATAATGTTTAATGTTTTGTATTGCTTTAACATTTTGTTTAATTGCGGAGTGTAAGCATTCTCTTTATATGTTCAATTGTTTATAGGGTCTTTCAACATAGCGTCAAACCGTATTCACCGTCCGTTGAAAAAACCGCATTCTCATTTTGAAATGCGTTGGAGTGCATCTAAATTTAACCAAAGTTTGTTGTCGATAGTGATTCGGTGCAACTCTGATTTCTTCTTCTTAAAATTGGACCATTCACTACAAAAATGTAAACAAAGATAGTGAGGAACAATACAGATATGGAATTTAAATGTGGCACTACGGCTGAAAGCATGGCCACATAATTCGTTGGTGTTTTCCTGTACATTCTTACCCCAAAATGTTCCCAATAGCTATTATTTAATATAAAAAATGTTATAGATTTTGGACGCCTATACCACCATACACACTCTCTTCGAAGCATTGTTGGAACACGAGTTTCGTATTTGTGAAAAATACCAAACATTTTTCGTAGTGTTGGTCAAATTTGCACTGTTAAGAAGAAGAAATCAGAGTTGCACCGAAAAACTATCGCCAAACAAACGTTAGTTATACTGTCTTCCCACACAGCGCATCTGTGAGGAACGTTTGGGATTTTTCGCAGATGCGAAACTCGTGTTCCCACAGAGCTGCATCAAAGTGCATCTGCATCCGAACAGCTGATCGATCAGCTGTGGCTCATGAAAACGTAAACAAAGGCGGTCGAATTGGCAGTTGCAAAAATGGAATTTGAGCATTTACTAACTATTTTGGCTGTTGTACAACAGCAAAAGGCACAGATTGCGTCAGAATTTATCCGCACTAAATTTAAATGAATTAAATGACAAGGAATTTTAGTTTTTCTAATGATTTTTCTCTAACAAAGAGCAAATTCCCCGAAGAGTGTCTATAGGTGGTATAGGCATCCAAAATCTTTAAAATAAGGTAGAGGTAGGCGGTTTATATTAAATAGTAACAATTGGGGACATATTGGGGCAAGAATATACAGAAAAAACGCCAACATCTATTTTGGGCATGCTTGTAGCTTTGGCGCCACGTTTTAAATTCCATATCT
>VNKB01003399.1:0-23444 GCA_008042735.1 Drosophila leontia | reverse complement strand
CGATATATGTATATATTCCCCAAGCAAAGTCCGACTTGGTATTTTGAGCTCATCTCGAGCCTTGAAAAGGCTCTATTTGACTTGCTACTGAAGACTTTTGGGCATTTTATTGTCGTTTATGAAACCACCGTAAAACTATCGTTTTTTAGTATCATAAACGAAGATTTTGGCCGAGAAGTGCAGAATTCTCTATATCTCTATCTCTCTTTTCTTATGTCGATTTGGAAACGCAAGCAAATCCCACCCGCCTTTTTTGGGGTCATCTCAAACTATTTGACACCTCCTCAAAGCGCTTTGACCCACAATTAAACAAGCACTTTAAAGTTTATAAAGAGATTACAAATGTTGCACTTTATTTCGAGGACAGACACTGAACACACATTCAACAAGCTACTTGTAAAGTAGATACAGTTTCTAATAGCAATTCTTTGCCGTAATAATACAATAATATGATATCCGTTCAACGTCGTCAATGTCAATGGAGTGTGTGTGAAATGGGCGATGGATGATGCATGAATGCTGCTGATCCGTGTCCGGGTGATGTGGTGGAGCACACTCCACCACCACCTTCCCCATGGCCATAGCCATCGATGGCTTGATTAGCTTCAAGGGTTTAATCTTAAATTGGTAACAATAACAAGAAATTTGTGTGTAAACTATAATAGATAATACGATATTGCTGTTGTGCGTGTTTCTCATGGCAAATGCTTCTCTCACTCCGAATCCGATTCCCGATTCCGATTCAAGCTGCTGATTATCGCTGGCCGGAGATTCACAGGCTGCGTATGGACTTCCAGCGTCGCAGGAGCAGGCATGAGGACGTCAGTCCACTGGAATATTGGCTAAATTCGCTAATGTTTATATTGCGTGTTGGAATGTCGATTTTCTCTTTTAGAGTCTGCAAAGAAGAGCCGATCAATTAGCATTTCGGCAGACTCAATTAGCCGGGACTAACCTTGTAGGCGTCTGGAATTTCCGTTGGCGATCTGTGGACAATCGTCCCGTTGATGTACAGCATGTTGGCCGCCCTCTCCTCGGGCAGCGTCAGCTTCTGGTAGGTGAAGCTGGCCTCCCTTTCCATTCGCTTCACAATCTCCTGGCAGGTGGGGCTGCTGCTCACGCACAGCACATCCGGTCCGGCCATTGTCACATAGTATTTCAGGCGCTTCGCCCCGTTGACCTACAATAGCACAGCGGAGGGGATTCACAAGTGACCTTAATTACAACCAAAGGAAAACTACTCACTCGAATCGGCGTTACTGGATATTCGGGATAGGCCATGGCCACCGCCCGGGCCCCCTCCTCGTTGGTGTACCCCGAGATGCCAATGAAGAACTCTCGACCTGAAAGTAACGGCAGATTAACACACCGCCAGTGAAGGGGCTTTCTAGCCACGTTGTACCCGTGAAGAGGACATCCCCGCCATCGAGCTGGGCGTGTGGATCCTCGATCTCGATAACGGGAATGTCCAGCTCCTTCTTCAGTATGATGGCCATGCTTTCCGCCTCGCGTCGCCGTTTGGCGTTCTCCGATCGCCCGATCAGAGCCACGCCATTGCATATGACTGCGCTGTTCTCCACAAACACGCCCTCCGGCAGTTGGTCGTCCGGCGGCAGCTCGATCACGTCCAGGCCAATGGTTCGCAGCAAAGTGCAGTACTGTTCGTGCTGCTGCTTGGCCAGTTGCACATCGAACTCGCCGTTCTCCAGCAGGGCGTCCGAGATTCTGCATAATGAGGAGTTGAAGGCGATTTAACAGCCGTACAATGGATTCATTAAGGGAAGTGAGGATTCTGTGTGAAATGTATATTCAAATACAAACACTCTGCACAAATATGTGTTGATAGCCCCAAGAATGGTCAAGGAATTCTAAACTTTAAATTTGATTATTCTTTATTAATATATTTCCGGATAATTAAAACAAGAAAAATGTCCAGGCGCTGTAGGATGCATCCTGATCCTTCGCACTCCCTCCAGACCCGAGCTGGCCCCACCCACACCCTGGCATGTGTACACCCACGAAGAATTGGCTGGGTGACCTAATTCCCTGCCACTGGGGGGATATGACACTCCCTCCTCCGTTTGCTCCACATGCGCGCCTAAATTCCAGAAGATCCAGACTCCCCTCGCCTTCACTCACCTGGCCACAATCGCGTGCGTGTATTTGGGCGACATGACGGGCGGGTTGGCCACTGGCTGCTGTGGTTCCTCGGCTGTGGATGCAGATTTGGTTTGGGATTCAGATTTGGTTAGCCCAGTGTCCAGTGTGACCAGGCCACAGATGCTCAAAAATGCCCTTGGTATCTGGCCACACTGGGCGACTGTCACTGTAAAAATACCGAGCTCTAACGAAAGCGATAGGCCGGTGCTGCGATAACGATAACTGTAACGATAGCCAATGCATACACATCGCCAATTTTGGCATTTTCTCGCACATAAATTGTAAATTCTGGGCCACTTTTCGCGCGCGCACAAAACGACGGCAGCTGTGAAATTGATGCTCGCAAGTGTGGAGCAGCAGTAGGCATGGACGAAGGTGAGTTGCATCATCACGGCCGTCTGGCCAAGATCCCAGTCATTCACGGTGGCGTCTCGCTTCCTCCCTCTTCGCATTCTTCCGGACGCAGAGTATTCGGCGTCATCTTCGGCCGGCGGCGGCGGCGGCGGTGGCGGTGGCAAAAAAGCCGGCGTGGGCAAGCAGCACAACACGCTGCCCTTCTGGGGCAACGAGACCTCGATGAACCTGAATCCCCTAATCCTGGCCAACATCCAGAGCTCCAGTTACTTTAAAGGTAAGTAGCCCGCGTCCAGCGTGCTATTTACACAACTTGACCACCTTTCGTTCTTGGGACGCTGTAGTACACTTGTTCAAGCTGAAAACCTACCACGAGGTGGTCGACGAGATCTACTACCAGGTGAAGCACATGGAGCCATGGGAGCGCGGATCCCGCAAGACCTCCGGCCAGACGGGCATGTGCGGCGGTGTGAGTGGTTTATGAAATGTAGCGCTAATCGTTGGCGATGCTCTGCGTAGCAATTGGGGGAACAGCGAAATATATTTATCTTGTGACTGTCTCTTCCAGGTGCGAGGCGTCGGCGCCGGCGGTATCGTGTCCACGGCATACTGTTTGCTCTACAAGCTGTACACGCTCCGTCTGACCCGCAAGCAGATCAACGGACTGCTCAATCACACAGACTCGGCCTACATCCGGGCACTAGGTAGGTGTTGGTAAGTCGCATGAGTGCAGCCGTCACATGCCGTCGCTTGCTCCTGCTCCTTCAGCACACCACAGCCCCTTCCCTTATCCCACAAAACCAAAAAAACATTATAAAACCAGGGTGGGTCGAAACACACTGGTGAACAAGAAAAGGCCTGTTCTGCAGGAAGACTGCAATCTGGTAATCTGGTTTCCCTTGAGACCAAGTTGCGTGGTGCACTCTTTGTGAAGAGGAAGATACGCGAGGCATCCTATTCACATCTGCCTGCTACCGAGTTAATAAATTCGAATAGTTACCAGTCTAGCCCCCTTGCCAATACACTCCTCCCCATCCCCAGTTCATTAAATCATTAACCCCAACAAAATGTGATGTCCTGCTTCCGTTTGCTTACCCGCAGGATTCATGTACTTGCGATACACGCAGCCGCCCGGTGACTTGTACGATTGGTACGAAGACTATCTGCAGGACGAGGAGGAGATCGACGTGAAGGCGGGCGGCGGCCAGGTGAGTCAACTGTATGAGCCACCAATCACACGTACCCAGCAGCCCCCCTGTGAAGCGAACTTTGGCCACTAACTGACACACTTGCAGGTCCTCACCATCGGCCAGATGGTTTACCAGTTTATGACCAAGCTGGACTGGTTCTCAACGCTCTTTCCGCGCATCCCTGTGCCCATCCAGAAGCAGATCGAGAAGAAGATTGAGCAATACTGCAGGGAGCAGGGCATCACCATCAACCAGCTAAGCTCTGGACGTTCAGCGACGGGCCCGGGTGCTGGCAGTGGCCCTGCAGCTGGAGACGGCCAGGACGGAGATTACCAAGAGTACGAAGGAGGAGGAGGAGGAGGCTCCTCGGATCGTGGAGGTGGTGGCGGACGTGGCGGAGGTCACGCCTTGATGGGTTCCGGTTCAAGAGCCAGCGCCTACCCACCGCCGATGAACTATCGCAACGATCATGATGATCGCGCCTACTACCCACCCGCCTCGGGATCCTCATATGGCCGCGGGCGCGGTGGCTACGATGATTACCCACCGGCGCCGCTGCCGCCACAAATGCCATATGGCGGTGCCGGTGGCGTTGACCGGGAAAGGGGGAGAGAACGGGACAATGACTACGACCGCCATCGCAGCAAGCACAAGAAAAAGCACAAGCATAGACAACACTCACGCAGCCGTAGCAGAAGCCGCAGTCGAAGTCGCCACCGTTCCGATCGGTACGATCACAAGCGAGAGGCCGGTGGCCACGAGCGGAGCAGTAAGAGCCGCCACTATGACGACCGGGAGCGACGCCACCGGTGAAAGTTGTCGATTCTGCGTCCCGCCAACCAACGACTCCAGGCTACGTTGTGTGCTGCTTCTAACTGACATTGTTTCACCCTAACATTATCCATTTTTTTTTTGTATTGTAAAACTCTACTCTACACTTTTGAGGCCGCGGGAGGGACGCGTGCCCCAGCCTCTTACTCAGGTTAAACACTTCCCGAGCCCACGACATGTTTTACAAATCTAGACACAATCACACACTCTGACACCCCCGGCGCCAACAGGCAGCAGCAAGGCTACAGTGGCTCATGTCTCATTGGAAGCAGAGTTACAATTTAACTTTAAAGCTGTTTAGCGTATAACTAGATGAGATATAAAGAATATGTTAATGCCGTTTTAAAATTAGTGTTTTCTTTTTTACGGATCCCTGGTTTGGTTGCGCCCCTATAATATCACATAAGATAACATTTAAGACCAAAAACTACATCAATTAAGGCAATAACTTTCAGATATTTTGTGGGTTTTTCATCGTGTATTCGATTGATTGTGTTCAAAGTGCACACATTTTGCTGCATTTCAGAGTTTCACAACATCTATTGTATACAGGAGGTAATGTCAAGGTCTCTGCCTTAAAACGCCTATTAACAATGGAGATTTTACCTAGTTAACGAACATAAGACATGTGCATGTGAAGTTTTGGTTAATTTAGAGCTCTCTTTATATAAATTTTAGAATATTTTCGCATTTATTGGTTAAGAAGAGATCAATAGCCAATAGAAATAAAAAAAAAACACTAACATACCTAGGAAATTCAAGCAAATCACACTTTAATAATGGGATACAACAACAAAGAAAAGTGGTAACATGGAAACGTTCAATCATTTTAGTTTTGTTTAGTTATAAGTGATATTTAAAAAAATTTTAAGGCAAAGTAACACCTTTATTTACGTATGTATTACAAACTTTTCTTGGATATCTTGCACAGTATATGCGCTGAACTAAAAGGCTTTTTGAGTTTGTACCTCAGCTGTAAGCCAATGTATATTACGTTTTGTTTTTACACTTATAGTTTTAAAATAGTTTTCAGGTTGTGTTTTATGCAAATAAAGTAGAAAAATAATTTTTTATAAATCTTTAATTACCTTGATATATAAAAGCAGGGTATTCTGTGAGTCGTAAGCTAAAATCCTTGTTCGGGCGCAACTTGGATATACAAAACATAAAGCATTCGCCTCTAAGAGATATTGTTTTATGTCCTAAATAACAATTTTCGGGCAATTGAACAGCTAGCTAGCAAGTACATAAATGTGTTTAGTTTGATACTGTACTTTGAAAAACTGTACCTACATTTAAAGGATGCGATAGATGCTACAGAATCAAAGGTCCTTAAATGTTAGTGTTTCATTCCTTAAATTTGTTGGAGACAAAAAAAAAAAGGTATTAAAGGTTCGTTTCACTTGAAAACAGGCTACCACCACCAAATGGGTGATGTGGGGGGAGGCTTGGGGGCTCGGAAGCTTCGAAGCGAGCGCTGAATTTGTAATCAACAGTGCTGAGCAGATTATCAGTGGTTGCCGCGACAGGTGGGGCGAAGTCAAGCCAAGCCATGCCTCCTGGCCCCGGGGAGTCGCCGGTGTCCGAATTTCGAATTTCAGTCAGTGTGCAACGCCTGCGCCGTGTTGTCGCCTCTCGCGCCGACCGTTACGAACCGCGTCGGGGCGCACAAGCGAGCAACCGAGAGCCAAGAGACGAAAGTAAATGTAATTAGCATGGCCAGCACTTAACTAACAGCGCCATCAATTCACCAGAGCCTCCAAATTCGTACCAAAATCCTATCCACTTCCAGTCTCAACTATCCCCATCCCCCCCGCCAGCCGCCACACTTCAGACAAAGGCAAAATGCACAGACACAGACGTGAACACGATGGCATATCAATGTCAGCCAGTCGGAGGGAATGAGACGGCCATAGAGAGAGAGAGAGAGAGAGAGAGAAGAACAGTAAAACGGCACACAATTCACGCGTGTGCGAATGCGCGCGTCAATCGGCCCGTTTTGACCATTTTCGAAAAACCAAAAGTTCTGTGTGTATGTGCGTATGTGTGCGATTATGGCCATAAAAAATGGATACCTCGTAAACAAATGTGCAAAGTTTATGGTTGGGCCAGCACCTTTTCACCACCATCCCGCCCCATCTCTCCCTTTAGCTCTTGTTATGTGTAAGCTCGGTTTAAAGCAGTGCAGGCAGGTTTTAGTCACCCATAAAGCTACTTTTTGAGGGAAGTGATCTAAAAATAGCTAAATTGACCATATAATAAAAAATTTCTAATGCATAGAGTCTAGTTTTGACTTAATATTATGTACATGTGTGTATTAATTACCATATACATCGAAAAGTGATTAAAAAAAAATAGCTAAATTTAGCATATAATTAATAATTACCCATTCCCAGAGTCTAGTATTTGTTATTTTTTATTTTTGTTATAAAATTTAAATTTCATATAATAACAAAAGCACTTATAACTTTCTCTAGCCCCTAAACTCAGCTCTTTTTCTTCAGTTTTAGGGCCATATAACTCATACGTCATGTTGCCTTTTGTGTATTGTAATATGTTCAGTGGCCTACGTGGCGAATGAGTAATTTTGGGGAAAACTTTTAAAGGCCTTGCTAATGTTAAACCTTTTGTAACACAGATAATGAAGCATTTCCGATTAAATTAAAAATATTCTTGCTATGAACACTCTATATTTGTCGGAAAAAAGACTGGACTGGTAGAGCTGGTCTCTGAAAGGCTCTGTTGAGCTTTCCAAAGCTTTAACGCCGATTTCGGTCAGTGGGGCAGAAGCGGTAGCCGTACCTGCCGCCGGTGGAAGGGGGAGGAAAAGAGTGTGCGAGCGAGCGAGAGTGCGAATGCAACTGGCCATTATCCTTCACTATTTAATTTTTTTTTTTCGATTTTTTTCTGTTCTCTCTGTTTTTTTCTGCCTATTTTTGATTCGGTTTAATCTGACTTCTCCGTTTCGTCAAATGCATTGACGTAATTGCCCGAGCGCGAAACTTGGCCGTATATCGATCTCGATCGCAGGTGTGTAAACCCAAAGTGGTTTTGATTTCACAACTACCGACGGCGACGCATCGGGGGAGGGGGTGGTAGGCCGGGGGTGGCTTACTTTGAGCTGTTACCACGTCATTCTGGCGGATGGACGCCCAATCAACGTCAGCAGAGTCAGCAACTAGCGTCCGTGCGTCTTGTCAGTCAAACAACACAAAAAACATACATACATAAAACAAAAAATAAAAACAGAATCAGAAAAAACAACAATGAAAATGAAAAAATCACATAAAACAATAAAAAATCGCATTTTTTAATTGCCCCTTGTTATTTATACATATAACGCATACGACGTGGGGGATAGCGATGGCGGGGCCTGGTCGAGGAGTTGAGTAATCACACCGCGCCCTTGCGTACTCCACGGATAACTCACCCCCCTCCATCCGTCTGTCTCACAGCTCAGAGCTCGGAGCTCGGTGCTCGGAGCTGTTGCGTCTGCGTTGTTCACCGCCTCCACTGACGTCATGGCGTTGGACAAAGTGCGATGCCGCACCGTGGTCACCATCATCGTCATTCTCAGCATCATTATAGTCATCATCCTATCATCATTAACATCGTGCGACTGTCGCGCACCGTGGACTGTTTGTGGGGATTTCGCAACTCGTGAATCACGTGCTATCATAGATTCCGGGCACCCGTCAAGATAATATATTGATATTGGTATGTCAATGCACGGGTCGTTGGGGCAGTGTCGTTATTGGTTGGGTATTGATAAAGCAACAAGAAAGAGTATTATCTAAAAATAAAAATTTAATTTGGTACTAGGCCTTAACTATTTGTAGGGTTTACTAATATTATATATTGTATGCTTCGGCTCATCTTTTGGTGGAATATAGTGCTTTTGGCTGAACATTGTGGCTTTAATTTAATAAAATAGCATAAAAAAATGGATTTCTATATTTAAGTATTTCTTTTACCTATAAAGTTTATCTGAAAATATCAATGACCGCTTTAAAGTCCTTCGTTGGTTACGGTTTTTATTAAATAAAATTAAATTCTATAATAATTTGTACACTGTTAATGCACTTAACGTAAATATAAGTACATATAATGTTACTCGTAACCATTTCAATAATTGCATTGTAATTTTTGCTGGTACAATCTGCTTTTGACGTCACATTGCTTGAGGGGCGATGAGTGCTTTGGACACTTTATAAGTGATTGTTGGCTAAAAGGGCAGGCGGGAATGTATTTTTTAATTTAGTTCTAAGAATAATAACTATAAATTGTTTTCAAAGCTATTTTTGTAGTCAGACAGCGTAGTTAATCTTCTTTTTAATGGGAATAGCAAAGGTGTGAATTTGAAACTAAAAATAGTTGTTCTCTTCATTTGTTTTGTTTTGTTTTTTTTTTTAACAATAAATCACCTAGTTGTCCCATTGTGCGTCAATCGGTGTGTGTGTGTGTGTCTGTGTGCACTCTGCATCATGCATCGCCTGTCAGTCTGTCACTGTGTGTGCTGGTGTGCGTGCGTGCGTCTGCTTTGCCACCGTGTGTGTTTTTGTGTTTGTAAGTTCTGTGCTCAAATGCAATTTACAATTACGCGCTCAGTTTAAAAAATACGAGCATACGGGCAGCAATTGGAGCACTTACGTCTAAATAGCGGTTGCCCGCGTATGTGTGCGTGTGTACGTGCGGGATCATTGCACATTGCGACAGCGTTTCAAGATCACAACAACAATTCCCCCGCAGCTACCGCTACAGCAGCAGCAGCAGCAGCAACAGCGCCTGTAAATTACGAAAACGGCGCAACCAACTTAAAAAAAAAAAAAAAACTATCAACAGCGTACGCCCGCAACAGCTGCTCTGCTCTGCTCCTCCCTCTTCCTCTCTTCCACTACGTCTGCTCCTCCCCCCGCCTTGACTCTCCGGGGAAACGAGCAGAGCTGCAGAGCCGCAGAAAGCGATTTCAGTTCAGCGACAGCAGCGCACAGGTGCCATTCGGAAAGTGCGGACGTATAATGCTTACCGGCGTTTCCACATCCATATCCATATCCATTTCCAGCCACCATTGTCCCCCATCCACTGGCACTACCGCTTCCCATTATCACACTCGTACCCATTCCCTTTCCAACCGTACATACCACATTCTACATTCCACACTATTCCACACTCCTTTTAACCAGACCACATCCATGTGAGATGAGTGCGTGCGAAGCGTCGGGTATGGAACCGTTAGTTTCGCGAACGTCTGCCGCCCCCGCTTTCCAATTCGATGTCATGCCAAAGATAACGACAGCGACGCCCGCCGCGACAGCGACAGAGACAAAAACGCCGGCGCTGGTGCGGGCAGCGACAACGGTTAAAATTGAAAATAAATGGCCGGCGGCAGAGGCAGCGGCTTTCAGTTATCAGAGAGCAGCGAAGCAGATTGGAGCTGTAGCACCCACAAGGCACTCCCTGGAAACTGGAAAGGAAAAGATAGCGTTGCCATTGCCGTTACCGTTACCATCTACCTCCCTTGCAACTCGCGAACCGATATCGACACCGATAACGCCTACCCTCATACCGCTTACTGGTGATAATCCATGTGAAAAGCTCTCCAGCAATTTGGCCCTTCGCAAGGCTCAACTGAAGGCGGCCTTTTTTGGCAGCAAACAGCCAGAAAGAGCAGTGATCCAGGCACCATCCACCAGTTACCGCACCCCCTACCGACCTAGAACGGAGGCAAGGAAGCCGGTCCAACAGCTGATTGATCAGTACGAGGCCATGATTGTCCAACAGCAGCAGCAGCAGCAACAGGATCAGCAGCAGCAGCAGATGCTGGGCGAAACGAAGTCCGCGCCGGGAGCCATTGCCTCCAACTCGGATGAAGGCTGCAATGTGACTGGAAGCGGTCTAAGCCCCTACAGCAGCGATGGCGAGGATATGACGACTAGCTCCTCTGGCAAGCTATCGCCCGGCCAGCGGAAGCTCAAGGTCACTCGCTGTGCCAGCAGCGACTCCGCCCTGGGCCTGGAGGTGGACGATGCCAGCATGGAAGTGAGCCCGTCCAGTTTGCCCCCCCAGCGAAGGATGACTCTGACGGTGACGGATTTACCATTGAGACCTGCTCTCCTGCCGCTGGCAGAGCCCACAGCCTTGCCAGATTCGCCGCTAACCTCGCCCACCGGCAGTGCCGCCGCCGCCGGGGCAGCCATTGGTAGCAGCAGTGTGCCCACGAAGGTGCTGCTGGAGGAACGAGTGGTTGCCGCACCGGGCTCTCGACGTGAGTCCACCCAAAGCTCCTACAGTGAACTGGGCAGCAGCGGTTTCCCCTTGGGCGTGCGCTACGTCCGCACTCCGTCGGTGGTGGTCAGCGACTACTCCGATGATATCACCGCCTGCGGCATCAGCATGGAGGAGATGGAGTACTTTCGCCTGCAGCGGGCACGCTGTCAACGCCGCTGCTCCCTGGAAGCGGGACATGGCCATGGCCATGGAGCGGGCGGGACGGGATCGGGAGCGGGCGGAATGTCGCCGGGATGCGCCAAGGACGAAGGCCAGTCGGATGTCAGTGCCGCGAGCAGCTGCAGCAACTTGTACTACTGTGGCTCCACCATTTCCGCCCTGGATGGGGGCGAGTGCATTGTGAACGGCATAAGGGTGGCTTTGGCCAGAAAAAATAGCACGCAGAGCAGCAGCCTGAGCGGCGAGGAGGAGGACGATGACGACGAGGAGGAGGAGCGCGACTTGGAGCTGGAGCTGGAGCAGGAGGAGGAGTACGGTCGGGGGGATCGCGATCGGGAGCGGGAACGTGAACGTGAGCGGGAGCGCCAGCTCAGTGAACTCCTGGCGGCCACACAGCTGGGCGACCGCCAGATCAGGGATCGCTCCAAGAAGGTAGGCGCCCGCGATGACGTCACAAACCAGGGAAATCTCAAACTAGACTAAAAGAAGGAAAAGGCCTAGGTCGCCTAGAAGATTTAATATATTTTTTTTTAATTACAAACACACCATACCTTTTTTTTTCGGTGCAAATCGGTGCATATATACACACACGGGAAAAAATCAGAGCCAGCAGAGCGACAGAATTTTCAAAAAATCTAAAACTTATAATAAGAAAGTCTCAGTAAAGAAGTGCTATATCATCGCTAAAGTCTCCAGAGAGTAGGGTTTCTATATATTAGAAAAATCGTATGAATAATTTCAACTAATAACGTATGATATCTTAATTAAAAGTCAGCTCCATCTTGTTTTAAAGGTGGACTTTAGGACGGGTGTATCAAAATCAACAGACAGAGATCGTCGGGTCTTTGCTTTAAGATTTTCCACTTTATTATTTGCCGACTTTAGCTGACGTTTTTTCCCAGCGTGTATGTGCGTGTGTGGCAGTGTGTGTGTGTGAGTGTGTGTGTTAGCTTAAAAGGCTGTTAATTAATTTGATTTTTATCTTATCACAAAAATGAGGTTTTGCTGCGCGGAGAAGTCTTTGTTTTTTTTTTTTGTTACGCTTTCTGTTGTTATTATTATTATTATTTTTGTGTTTTGCGTGAATGAGAACGATATGGCCGATGTTGTTGAAAATTAGGGGGTGCCTATTGATAAAAAACAAAAACAAAACTCAAGCTGAACAAAAAATTCAAACAGCAAAAGGGGGAAACCTCGACTCTGCTCTTCTGATTTTGTTTTTGTACTTTTTATCGAGAAGTGGAACAGCAACGGCGACGACGACAGAGCTTATCTTAGTTTAACTGTATATTGTGTACTATATAGATAAATATATTATGTACGTATTAAGCCAGCACATATTTACTATACATTTATATAAACTGTACAACGATGGCATCTTTTTTGAAGCGCAGCAAGGCTGCAAAAGTCAAGTCTGTAAAGCAAATAAAAGTATTAGAAACCGAATATTCGGAGTTCAACAACGACGATGATGATAATAATAAAGCAATCCCCATGGATATGTCCCCTGTATACCACATACGTATATGTACATATATGTGAAAGATATGAGCCTCTATCTGTGGGCTGTGTGTCTGTGTTTGGTTAATAATGTTACGCTCTTATCAAGCGGGGTTTATCTCTAGCTTTATAGTACTATATATGTCCGTGCATACAACCGCCGTGGTCGCCGACAAAAGCAATAATCGGAGGGATCCCAGAAATGTGGCCGCCTGCTGCTCTTCCTCACTCCACGAGGGCGGCGTGTGCTAAATATATACATATATACATGACGGGGCTATATCTATGATTATCCCATCCGAAAACCTAGTCAATTATATAACCGCTCAATTAGAGCCTACTTCTTATTTTTGATTCTTTTCTTGACGGATGAGCGATATTGCGCATACGTCACCGTTCCCATTACAATCTGCCAGAATGTAAATGACACACGAGACCTCGAGGGGATTACTCCATAGGTATACATATGTCACGGGAATCGTGTTTACCAGAACCCCTGCTCTGTTGACAAACAGTCTCAGATGGCGAAACTGCGAAACTTCTGCTCCCGATAAACATAGCCACATATTTCACATTTAATTACGCCTTACATGTCATATCTCCACTGAAATTCAGTTTAACTTTAATTCTATCTCAAGTTTTAAGCTAATTCCAAAAATTCTTGCTTAGCAATTCGGTTTGTTTTGATCTTCAAATACAGAAATCGTTCTCTGAAACAAGTCTTTTGTAAGCTCTAAGATGGTGCTATTCTAGGGGTATAGACTTTCATGTTGAATATTATTAGAGTTTATGTAGATGCAAATGAAACTGCGATTCAATGGGACTTTCTCAAGCTGAATTTATTCTTACAGTTGTAGCAAGTCACGGATTTATCTGAATTGGCTATATATCATTATTTACAGTGCCAGGGCCATGACCATAGGCCCACATGGTGCTCGAAGAGCATCTCTGAGCACTGGTATCTGGAATCTGCTGGGTGTTTGTAATTTTCGACTCGATATCGCAAGTGTGTTTGACATTCTCGGGACCCCCGTTTCCTGGTATCCTACTCACCCGGCCTGTCACCGGGCCTTATCTCACGGTTGTCATTACGGCGACAGGGGGCGGAGGAGCTTGTTTAGTTGTTCTTTGCATTCCATTTCGGTACTGGATACTGGGAACTGGGTACTGGGTACTGGGACTGAAACCGGGTTCCGTCTCTCTCTGCAATCTGCTGTATTGTTTTGTATTTAGTGGGCACTCAAGAGTCCGGACACTGCGGCGTGGGCTTCATAGGAATAGTTAGTGAATGCCTTTTTGCTTGCTTTCAGATAAAGCCCCAGTGCCGTCGTCGTCAGTCGTCTGTCGTTTGTCGTTTGTCGTCTGTCGTGTGTGTGGGTGCCCCAAAGTCGCCGACAAATCGCCTTTTGACGTCACTAGAGGGCCTTTGTTTACGATTCGGGTCCGAGTCATGATCATTAATAATATCAGCTCAGCCGGCAGGCAGGGACTTGCGGGAGAGAGGGTGAAGCCCAAGTCTGCGACAGAGTGTCTTCATGTTGGCGGGAATATCTTCTACGGGCTTTATGGCTGGAAGATATTGATACAAATTAGACCGTAATAAACAGGAAATATGACGCAGATGGGAGCATAAATAAATTTAAAGGAACACAAATTACAATTGGGCCATTTTATTTATTTACATTTCCCAATACAAGCCCAAAAAGTAATTGTCTTCATGTGTGCAAATAGAATTAAATACGTAATGGTGTCAATATACAGATGATTTATCACGAAACGGGGTATACTTACTTTTATATAAATAATACAATAATTATTTTTACTATAAATAAATTTTAAATTTTAAATTTTCGTTTTTGGGTTAAGTTTAACTTGGTTTTCAGACAGAGTTCGCAGCTATTTATGTTCTATACCAACGTGGGATTTTAATTATTAAATTGGTTTAAAGCAGGAAAGGCATTTCGGTTCGGTGTCAAAATCGTATGTATATCCCTGGGAATCTAGGGTTTATTAAAGAAAGCCACCTGAATCATGCATTCCGATATCATTTGTCAGCGGAAAGCGTAGCTGATCTTTGCCTGTCATCCGACAGCGTTTACCATTATGATTGAAACGTGTGCTGCTATTTTTTATATATGTACGTTTGTATTGTTTTTTGTTCTTTTTAATAGCCTTTATGGCCTCCGTGGGTCGTGCACATCCGTCACAGCCCGATCAGCCCGTCCCAGTCCCAGTCCCATGCGCAGTTCCATTCCCAGACCCATTCCCAGCGTCATATCTAATCAACACATCGCGACGCTGACTGGCGTTCGGGGGATTCGTCAGAGGAATTGAAATTGAAATGGGTATCGGATTGGGAATGGGAATGGGAATTATGACGCCCACTAATTGTGTGAGAAATCGATTTAGCCGCGTAACCCCTCTGTAAGTCGGATCTGGGAGCACTTCTTGGTTAAATCCGTTGACCTTCGCGCAAACGACCACTTCCGTTGACGTCAGCAGCTGCTGCCGCCGTCGCCCATCAGCGATCGCGGTGAAGATCGTCGCAAGTAAATTATATTGCCACAGCCATACCACCCGTCCCACAAGGTCCCCTACTTTCCCGCTTGCTACTCAAAAGCCACAAATAAAAAAAACACTTATAGGAATTGAAGACCCAGCTTGGGTTACCCTAGAGATGCGAGTCAAGCTCGGGGCTGAACGGTTATCGATTGTATCGAACTAAAATTTTATACTGGAGGATAAAATGATCGACTTTATCGGGTTTGCTATCGAACAAATGGCTCATTTAAAACCTTTATACCCGAATTGGGAATTTTTTTTTGTTAATAATAACTTAAAATTTGTTGTGCTTATGGCACATGTTATCGAAAAAATCGATAATTTTAAATCTTTATCAACTTAAATCGATTACTATGTCATCACATGTCGGGTTATTTACCTTCTGGAAACTTGAAAAAACTAGTTAACCTATCAGTTTCATAAGCCTCCTGCTGATGTCACCATTTATCGATTTCTTTATCTGCTGAATTTAGTGTCCCTGTCGATTAGAATGGCCTATCGAAATTATTGGTAATTTAAGTCAATTATGGCAATGAGTGAGTGATCGATGCAGGTGAACTGACGCCACAAGTGGAACGTAGCATGCATCTAGAAAGATGATACTATTATCAAACACACACTTATGTGCAATTATTTAACTATCGATTGTTATATAATATTCTACAATATTTATTTAAATCTTAATGTTATTTTAATCCAAAAAAATCTGTAATAAAGACACAATGTTTTAGGCAAGACAAAGCTAATGATTCAAATATTTTTAGTTATTTTAAGAAATAAATTTGACGAAGGCTTTGCTTTTGTGATTTTCCTAATTTTCGAATTTTAATTGCGGCCTACATTTGGTGAAAAATAAGCTCCCCTTCACTTGTGCACCACAGCTCCCAGCTTCAGGTCCAATCCGAATCGCAATCTTAGACCGAAGGCCCTTTGGAGGCGTATCTCGGGTGTGCACAATTTGCGTCATTTCTCTTGTCGAAGTGGTTGTTGTTGTTTGGGTATCTGTTTTAATGTTTTTTATATAAATTTGTTGTATATACTTTCTGCTGGTTGACTGATTAAATTTCCACTGAATTGAATCTGAGCCGCCGATCTCTGGAGATCCAGTCAGAAAAATAAAATGCGATTTTTCTTTGGAAAAATTGTTAGCGAATTAAATGTTTATATTCTGTGATAGTTCTGGGTAGTTTTAAATGCTTTTTTTTATGATTTATGTATGATGATTTATGATTTTATATGAAGTTTAAAAACAACGTGTTATGTTAAGTAGATTTTACTTATATTGCATACTCTGGGGTCACTTTTTTAATGACATTACGTCTGTAGAAGGTTCTTCTTTTGAAGTTGACTTATTTAGTATTTTCTCCCAGTGCACGACAGGTTGCGTGCCAGCATATTTGTCATTCCTGTAAGTGTAGGCAGTAGTTGCCCCGCCGCGGCGATGGCCTTAAAGGTTATGTACGTTGCTGTGCTGTTGCATGTCTCCGCCAAGCGACACACGCGCCACCAGCAACATGCAACATGCAACACGTGGGATGAGTACTGCGTATACTGGCCTGCCAGGGTTTCGGCCTCTGCGCGAAACCAAATCGGTGTGGCGATAACCAGAATTTCCTGGTTTTACGATTAGACGGAATCGTAAAGCCAAAACAAACCGAAAATGTTTGCATTATTCGATTCCAGTTACTTGCAGTTGCTGTACATATATACCGGGATCAGGTGCAGTTTACAGTTCCAAATAGATACATACATACGTATATATCATAGATTACATTTTAAAATAAGAAAGGAAGCCAACTACGACACGCCGATGTTTGTATACCCTTGCAGTTTGCAATTGGATCATTAAGAATCGCGGTTTACATTCCCAGCTTTACATTTTTTCTACATCGAAAGATCGGACATGGCCAGATCGACTCGTCTGTTGATGCTGATCAAGAATATATATACTTTATAGGGTCGGAAAGGTCTCCTTCAGTGCGTTGCAAACATCTGACTGAAGAGTATACAATTAAAATAATGAAAGCCCATCATATCTCATGAACTTGACTACCACTTTATTTCGTAGTGCCAAAAATAGATAATCGGAACTTTTCCATGCCATTCAATTTCAGTGAATTACCATGGCAATAAAAAACCGGCTGTAAATTAACAAATATCGCCCGACAATACCCGAGAATCTACCAGTACAGTGAGGCATCAACTCCGAAAGACTTTCCCAAAAATTCCAGCCTGCTATGACAATTGTCGATAAGGCAAAAAAATACAATGCAAGTGCACTTCTACAAGGCAATAGATATCGCTTTCTAATATTAGATGGCCGCAGTGGAGATAACCGAAGAGGAGATAATGAAATTGAATAGGTTGCTCTTTGATCAAAAGGAGAAGCAAACGTGTGGGAGGGTAATGTAACTACCCTTGGCGAATATTGATATTTTATAGATCATTTAAAAATATTCAGTTGTTTGTTTTATATGATCAAATTTACAAAGTCGTGAAGATATTTATATTGTTATTCTTTTGTGAATAATTACATATTTATACAATTTCTTTAAATTAAACATATTAATAATTAAATAAAAATGCTGAAAGTTTTACTTATTTTCATATTTAAAATAAAGATTCATAAGGGACCCAAACCATTTAAGCTTTTGAAGAGACGAAATACATATGGGAAACCTTTTTTTTTAATAATACTTAAATTAGAGGACTAAAATTCATTATCAATAATTTAATCCTTCTGCAATGCATATTGCATTGTTGGCTTTTTTTATTAGTTAAAAGTAAAACAGAAAGCGTCATAATTTTGTATACCAATAGTCCGATTTCGATTCCCATTCCTATACCCACATTCCCATTCCAATTTCCTGCCTCATTCCGTATGTATCTTTTCATCTTGGCGGCCTTTTCACTCGGTTATGAGTCTCGGAATGGGTCTGGGTCTTGGGATTGGATTTGGGACTCCGTCTCCATATCCATGGCCAGCTGCATGCAGCAGCCTGAGCCTGCCTGCTGCCTGCTTATCGGGCTGAACCATCACAGCGACTCCATAAAACACTTAGTTTAGCCCAATTGGGGGCGTGGCAATTGAGGGGCGGGCGTCAAGTGGTCAATTAATAGTATACAAATATACAAATATTGTGACAGCCGCCGATCTCGCGATCTCGTCATTAAGCCGGGTTCCCCATCGAAGGCAACTTGGTGTTCCAGGGCGGGACGACGCACAGTGGCGCCATTTCTTATTTTTTGTTTTAAAACTTATAACTTTTGAACTAAGTAAGATAATCGAATCACTTAAACGGCATTTGACAGGTAATTGTTGTAAAATGTATATATGTACTCTACAATATGCTACGCCCACTAATTCGCCTTTTCATAGGGTGTCAAAGTGAAAATCTTTGGCTTCATCTTTTATAGACTACTTTAGGTAGAAACAGGTGAAAAAATAGACACCTTGCAGGTAGCGATTTACTGTTAACAGTTTATGAATATATCTACCATATCAAGTAAAAACCATGACCATTTATGTGTTGGTTTTTGTTATATTACCTGAAAAATGTACCCATTTTTAGTGTGATGCAAAAAACGAAACAAAGTTCAACTTTGAATGCTCATATCTTCTAGAGAAAAAAATCCTCAACTTATTTTGTTTACATTCGGAATCCTTGGAAAATTCTCTGTTGGATTTGTATCTAATTGACTTTTTCTATATTTGCAACGGTATTTGTTTGAGAGGCTCTACTGTGCGACGACGGAGTGGGGACGTTGGAGCGCTACCGATTAGAGATGAAGGTAAATTTGCATTATGCAAATCAAATGCCAGCGGCAATTTGCCGACGCAATTAGTAGCCATGTCAGAGGATCGGCGACAAGGAGTCGGCTTTGGTTTAAGGAGTCTTGGGTCTAGTTCGGTTTTACACACGGCAAAATGAAAAATCATTAAAAAACAAAAATAATAAGATTTTTTTAACAGGAGAAATCAGACGTTAGGGTGTTGGGGATTCCCTTGACATGTGTCTAAAACTGTCTTACGAAATGTTTCTATCCCCATTGTCAAAATACCTAATAGTATTTTGTCCCGAAAATAGGAATAAACTTATTGTTAAGAAAGTTTCCTACTTGCTTAAATTTATCTATGCGTTAAATAATAATATAGTGATGTTAACGAGTATTGCTGTAAAGATATGCGAGTTTTTTCTTCTTTTTCTCTAATTCTGGCTATCGGATATCAACTGTTTTATTTTTCGCAACGGAAAACTTTTGACAGCGAGTCTGGGTCCCTGTCAAAATTAACTCCCACATTTACACGATGGTACAAGTGGTGAGACCTTTTCTTTTGGTACACGATTAACAACCGAATTTCCTTGGCAGGCACTTAATCTGACCGCTAAATTTTGACAGGGAGTCTGGAAACAGGTCTTAAATTATAAAATAATATATATTTACACTACAATTTGCGAACTCTAAAATTTGAAAGCTTTCTTTTAAACACCTTTATATCAGATTAATGTAAAATATAAATTTAAAATAAAATTTAAAACTGAAACCCATTTCTCTGAGTGCATCAAAGGAAGTGTGGAGCCAAACTGGCAAAGGGACTTCGTCTTCGCACCGAACACCCGAGCCTTGGGCTGGGCCTTAGCATGCTTCAATCAGCGTCATTATTCCATCATGTTGTCGTTGCTGGGATTTATATTTGGAGCTGGTTAGTGGTGGCCCAGGATTAGTGGGAGTTCAGCCCGACCGGGTTCGAGTCCCCACCAGAAATGCGAAGTGCGATCGTCTGGCCGCCGCTTCGATCACTTCGGTTCGGTTTTCAACTTCGTCCGCCGCTTCGTTCGGTGCTGGCGGGCCTGGGAGCTTTGCTTGCGGTCACATCGACATCGGTGCCTCAGTTGCCCGAGCGCCGTGCCAAAGTCAACAAGCAGCGGCCCGATCGCTGCTCCCAACCTAACCGATCCGCTTCGATTCGATCCGATACCGTACCCATTTCGATACCACCGCCACCGGACACCATACTGCGATCCGACGCGAAAACAATTTTTGTTTGGTGATTTTTTTTTATTGACTTTTTTCCGTGTCGTGAAACTTGGATTTCCCAGTGAGGCGAGAGCAGTGAGTGTGCTTTTTCGGGTTTATCCGTCTGCCAGAAACTATATATTTTATAAGCTGACCCTAGGGGCCTTAGCCACTGGATACTGGACGCACACTGCGGACATGCAACTACCATAAACAGCAGTTGCAGTTGCAGTTGCTGTCTGCCATGGCAGCTGCGCTTTAATGCACTCGAAGAAATTGATTTTTCTATGGTTTCTAAAGGGATTTGTAGTGTTCATTAATGTTATATTTCTCAGGTGATATGAAGTTAGCAAGAAAACATTTTAATTAGTCAAGTTTAAGAGAAATCAATGTCTTAAAACATATCATTTAGTTTTGATTGATCCAATGAATTTTAGTTTTTCTCAGTGTGCACAGTGGAGCCTGCCTGCCAGGCACCGACAAAGCCCCGGCATTAATCAGACGTCGATAAACTTTGACATGCCAGTGCCAGCAGCCAAATGAAGCGATCTTCATAAATCACAGCGGCTACCAAGCCATAGCCATATTGCCAAAGGTGTAGCTAAAGCCAGGGGGGTTTCGGTGGGGGAGGGGGGCTTTGGTTGGATAAAACAGGTGCACTAACTGGGGACTCATTTGATTTATGGGATTTATGGAGCTGCGGCTGCCCGCCGCCAACAAGTTAATTGAAAACGAGGCGTGACAGTGAAATTTGCCACCGCACGCCAGCTGGGAAATATATGGCCAAAGATGTCCCGCGATCGCAACTGGATCGCTAAATACACCGAAAAAAAAACTAATAAATTTAAAGTAAAGATATTTTCTTTAAAATATTTTGGATAAACTTGGCTTGCTGCTAAACTTTGAGTTTCTATCGATAACAAATTCTTCTATTTTTTAACTGAACATTTTATAAATCCTTTAAGTTAATATTAGTTTTGGTTGCGTGTAGACGGGAGTTAAGGAGACCTTCCTCTGGATTTTCTTTTTTCCCCTTACTTTTTTTATTAAGCACTTTTCCAAATGTGCCACTAAACTGACAGATTTGGCCATAATAAAAAATTTAAAAGCCAAATACAAACCGCCGCACACACCAATAGACAAACGGACGGACAGACGGACGTGGTTTGTGGAGTTGTGTGGAGTCTGGAAAATAAGTTGCCAACTTTAATTTATTGTGACATAACGGTATAATCTGACATAAATTATTGATAAGACGAGCGCCCATAAAAGTACAAGACAGTTGGCTTAAGCAATACAACACAACACACAAGCACAAGCACAATGCACACACATACATACACACACACTCACACATATGCGAAGCGGAAAAGCTGGAAAACTAAAGCGAAGCGGGAAAATCGAAAAGAGGGAGCCAACTTCAAGGAGAACTCAACACGAATGGCGCTTGCTCTTTTCATTTAAAGAATATATTAATTACTTTTAAAGGAATTTTTAATTAATTAAGTTTGCAAAATGATTTTCTAATGAGAAAAAATATAGTTAATAGAATTTAAAAATATTTATAATTATATTTTTTTTTAATTAAAATATAATTATAATAAGACATTGAAGTCTTATATTTTAGGGATTCTTTTTTTCAGCAAATATTCTATTAACCTGAATTATTAACTTATTAAACAAGGTATTATTACATTTAAGTTAAGAAAAGATACTGTAGATACATGGATGATATATCTTTGAACCAAAGGCCTTTTTTTCTAGACATTGGTCACAGCAAATAATAAATATTTTAATACCCAGCAGACAAAGACTTAGTGAGGATGGATCCGAAAAATGTAAACTAAAAATATTAAATACGGACAAATAATCGGACTTTTCGCATCAGTTTCGCTAAATGCTTAAAAACGGAAGCATAAACGGACGAATAGCGAACGAGTATTGCGAATTTTGAGGATTATACCCAAAAATGATCTCGTAAAAGGTTTGCAGTTAAAATCTTATTCGGATTTCGAAAATAATAACATTTTCTGCCACACAATCTATGACATTTGATTAACTTTATTATTGTTCGGAAAACTATCGTTTTGAATATCTGCTGGTTAGTTAAGAATATAATCTCTAGAATTTATACATTATCTTTTGTAGAATTCAATAGTCAAGAGTGTATTTTGTTTTAAAATAAGTTACCCTCTTTTAAGCAAAGATGCTATTAAATTGAAATTCAGTAGTTTCGATAGATTAAAACTACTGCCATAATAGTACTTTTGCGATCGTCCTTTCGTTCCAAGACTCTTTCCCGGGCTTTTTTTGATGACCATTAAATTGTACTTACCCCATTGGGGAGAGTTGTAGCCGGGGAGGGTATAACAACGGGCAAAGGCACCTCGAGCATCGAGCATCGAGCAACAACAGCAACAGATACCAGAGCCGCTTATAAATCATTTGGCTAACAACAACAACTGGCGGGGCAGCAACTGGTCGGAGCTGCAATTGGAGTTGGAGTTGCAGTCCATCGTCCGCTGTCCGCAGTCCAGCTCCGCAAAAGTATCTTTTGGATCTATTATTTAACTTTTATGTGCGCATAAATGCGGCGATATGATGCCGATGACGACTGGAAAACTGGCTAAGGAGGCAGAGCCAGTTTACCCCACTCTCCCATGCCCCATGCCCCACACGCCACATGATCGCAGCATTTCAGGCAAAAATCCCGGCCGTGTCTGCTGCACTTTCAAGTTAATTAACAAGAGACTTTTATCAGCTGTGCGATTAAGCGAATGCCACTTCTGACGCCCAAACTCCCAATTCCCAACTCCCAGCTCCGAATCCTCCTCCAGGGGCCGTTCCCCCTGGCCAGGCGATCATCCACTCAGATAAGCGCCGACACACAACAAATTGTGGTCCATAAATTTGTGAATTTTGCGGATAGAAGCCAAGCGGAGATTAGATTCGGATTCGAATTCAGATTCGGACGTCAATTCGGCCTGGGTGTGGAGGAGATCGCAGCGGATCAGAGACCGAGTGGCGGAATGCCCAATGCTCAATATTGATACTGCTAATGTCAGCCGGGAAATGGATGGCTATGATTAATTAAGTCTGGCGGATATATTCAAGATACGCAATCGAATCTCGGCCAAATATTGATACTACCTGTCATCTCGGCCAGATTGCGGTGATGCATTTTGTTTTCTGGGTGTGGAGTTGAAACTAGAGCTCGAATAGTTTGAATATATGGCAACATATTCATAGGGGCTCTTCCTCCTATTTGTGTTAATTATAGCCAGCATTTTGATATGGGAAAGTAATGTGGGTAATGGTATGGGCTTGTCAGCTGAAATTCTGGCTGATTCACTTTGTTTTGTAAACATTTCGAGGCGGATT
>VNKB01003398.1:0-22377 GCA_008042735.1 Drosophila leontia | reverse complement strand
TTGTTGTCCCCCCCCCCAGTCCCCCGGCCTCTCTTTGCATCGTTTTTTGCCATTCTTATTCTTCAGTCGCAGCGCTTTCTTTTTTTTTTACGTTGAATAAGAAAGTAAACAAACGTGGAAATATCAAATACACACACTCACTCCTGGTGGGCCTGACGGGTTGATGGGGGTTTCCTGGGGTCTTCGGGGGCACTCCGAGGGTTACTATAGTACATACGCTCTGGTTACGCAGCAGGAAAGAAAACAATTTAACGCAACGGTAGATAAATTTGCTTAAACAGGCTCAGGACGACTCTGAGTGTCCTTGGCCCTTTGCCCTCCATCTCCATTCCCCTTCCCCCTCTATCCCAGTGTTCGCTTTGTTTTTTACTTTTATTGTTGTTTGGGCTTAACTGAAATGAGCTTTCAAAATGTTTTATGCGCCTTTTTTGTGTGTGTGCCGCAGCTTATGCAATGATTTTGGCTTTTGCCGTACTCAAACCAGCCTTCGTCCTTCCCTTGTGTCCTTCCAGAGCCCGTCACCGAAATCGTTGGCGGCGGCGAGCTGCACATCAACCGTGGATCCACCATCAATCTGACCTGCATTGTGAAGTTCGCCCCGGAGCCACCGCCCACCGTCATCTGGTCCCACGAGCGTCAGGTGAGTTGAAATGCCAAAGAAACCGAAGAAGCCACGAAAAACACCGCGAAACCGCAACGAACAACCACTTGACATGTGCCCGACTCTGCCTGGCTAATATATATACCCGCACAGACCCATTGAGAAGCTATATAATGTATATATAATGTGGTCTGGATAGCCGCATCAATAATTACGCCTGACAAGGGTTCCTTCCATAATGCCAGCGATTATATTGTGTGCAAAAGTACAAACTAAGAACTACCCCTGAGAGGAGGGCAGTCTTTGTTCATACATTTTCGTAATTGCTTGCTCTGCAAACTGTCACAATCTGACATTTGGCTTTAACTTTAATTGAATTCGGATCGACAGGTGATATATCTATTTACGGCTCTTTTATTGAGAGAAGCTTTAAGACTGAATTTAGGTTATTTACTAGGTAATCTTTGGCTTAATTAATCCCTAATTGAATAAATACTAAGTCAATATACTACCTAACATCATTTAAAAATAGTTCATTTAACATTTTGTTAAGCTTTTAAAAATAACAATACAAGTCCTGTATCCTGTGTTTTCATTGTGCCAAGTGTCAAGAGTTTCTATATTTAAATTCCTGGCTAAATAAGGAAACTAAGCTGCCCAGCCGGAGTCAGAGTCAGAGTCCGTGACTAACATGCTGTCATTAATAAAAATTTAACTATCATACTCCCAGAATCCTGACCGACCGAAAAAAAAAGTTGTGTCCTGGCACTAAGCTGCTTGTGTTCGCCGTTATTTATTTCAGATCATAAATTTCGATTCACCTCGCGGCGGCATATCATTAGTCACCGAGAAAGGTGTGCTGACCACCAGCCGGCTCCTGGTGCAGAAGGCCATAGCCCAGGACTCGGGTGTCTACACATGCACCCCCTCCAACGCCAATCCCGCCACGGTGCGCGTGCACATCGTCGATGGTGAGTAGCCCGGTATGCAAAGCGCCTCCTACATTCCCTAAATATGAGTGTTGTCGCCTCGTTGGGCACGTTTTTAGGTTTGTGTGGGGTGGCTGAATGCACTGAAACAAATTGATTTTGAATTGGATTTTATGACTTTATAATTTTTGGGTATTTATTTATTTAGAAAAAAAACTTGAGGAACTGTTTTTTATATTAAAAAATATAGTGGATGTTGATAATGATTTTTTAAATTTTTTTTAGTTAGAAAAAAACCTTATAGGGTGGAGTAGAATTTACTTTAGTTTCGGGTTTTGATTTTTAAATAACTATTTGTTTTAAATAGTTATACTTTTGTTATAGGTTTGTTTATAGCTTACACTTTTTTCGCTCAGTCTAGTAGCTAAAGGCCGGAGCAGCAAGCGGGTCACTTGGGGGCTGAGATGTCCTGGAACAGGAAGACAAATGTGCGGCGCCCAAAAGTCAACTAAGCTTGTTTGGCTTTATTTGACAGACGAGCGCGTCCAGTGATTGACGACAACTTTTTCTAAAAGCTCCTAGTGATAGCGCTGGGAGGTGTAAGGGAAAGTTATAGAGGCAGGGGGAGGCTTTTAAGTGGCCTGGAAACTTTCCAGCGGGTGGTGCAATAGCCAGGGGCGACCAACAATTAACCGGCAACGGTGCGTATGAGCAATGTAAAAGAAAGGTTTGAAAGATAATCAAGAACTTTTCTACGAACAAAAAAAATAATTTAAATAAAAGAAACTCAATTCAAATCAAGCATAAAGAGTTATTGTACAAATTGTATGTTTTAAAAAGGCTAGTCAATCAGTTTTCATAATTTTACTTTCAGAAATATTACACATTCATTCCATTTTCCCATAACAAAGCTCATGACTTGCAATCCCTTGATTTATCTGAAGCATATTCATGGGGGCCAGTCCTCGAAATAAAAGAAAAACGTATAATTTATTTGGCTCTGCCGCTTGGATCTGCTCAATTTGTTGCTTAGTATTAGCCAATATCTCGAATTTCCGCCTTCAAAGAAATTAGTTGGGGAAAAACTTTGGGCATCAACATTTGCGCAAGTTTTGACTCGTTTATGCCGCAGACGCCTCTCACTTTTCGCCCGGGCCAAGTTCGCCGGAAGATTTCTGCTCCGGCTTTTCTTGCCACTCCCCCTCCTGCCCCCCTGCCCTCCGCCTTTTTCGCCTTCTGCCTTTTCCGCCCGTGGTTCGCCGCTTCCGCTGAGGCCGGAAAAAAGCGCTTACAAAGCAAAAAGTTTAACAACTTGAGCGCAAATGACTTTGGCGTGTAAGCGGCACGCTACAACAAATACAACTGCGTCGTGGAATTAGACTAAAATAACAACAACTAGGGCTAGGACAAGAGCAGTGGCTATATAGCCGTACAGTGCCAGCCATATAGCAGCTGACAGTGTAGAAGAAGCAACTTGTTAAGTGGAACAACTGCTGAAACTTAAGTAATTAACACAAGTTGTTTGCGCTCAGCGTTGCGGGCAAAAGTGCCACAGGGCCGGAGTTCGATTCCCCAAAAGGGGCTTATAGGGTGGCTTAGTGGGGGAGGGGGGTGGATGGGGTGGGGAGAGTCAGGGTTGGGGGAGATACCCACCCCCCGTCAAGTAGTTTATTTAATAAAAATATCTGACAAACACTGGGAGAAAGTAACTCAAGAAAAGGAAACTATTTTAGCAGAAAATCTGTGTTGTTTTTTATAATATTTATAATTAGCTTGGAATTTATATTTAAGAAAATATTAAACAATTTATTCTTCAAAAAACCATTGGCAACAGGACTAATTGACGAAGCATACCTAAGGCTGTAAATGAGCTTTCAGCTGGACGGCAGCACTTCATTTCCTAATTTTTTTTTTGTCATTACCCAAGTCAGTCTGAGTCCTGAGTCCTATTTCATGGCGATTTGACTTCGTTGCCTTTGAATTTGTATATCCCAGAGAGACTCTGGAATAATATAGAATTAGTTTAACTTGGCATTTGAGCGTAAAATCGTGCTTAGTGACATTTACATAAAATTTCGTGTGACATTCGGCTGATTTCAGTGCCTGTAATAATTTCGCTATCGCATTGAACTAACGTTCCGATTGGCCAAATCAAAGGACAACTGGTGTATTCAGCATTTAATTGAATTTTCAACAGCTTCCCCAGAAGCGTGTCTCGAATTCAGTCCTTGGCTTTTCTCGTTTCTCGATTTTGGATGCCACTTCATTGTCGTCAGTCTCTGGAATCAGAGCCCAGCTCTGCTTTTGAGGTGATTGTTGTGGGAGATGGGAGTGCACTGAAAGAAAAACACCTGGAAATAAGCAATAAGATTTCATTTCTTTATTAAATGTCCAAGATCCATCAGCTAGTCACCCCTCCTTATCCTCCAGTGTACTCATTCGACTGTTGCATTATTTATAATACCGCCCCAGCAGCATCAAAGCTGAAACAAAGCCGCTTATACTTATTTGTTTTTGGCCCTGGCTGTTACTGTTTTGTGGACTTCTGGCCATTTGGGGCGATCATTACACCTAGCCACACGGCCAGAAGTCGACTCGGTGGCAGCGCACATCAAAGTCGTTTTCATTAATTGAACCAAGTCCTGGTCGAGCACACACAATCCGACCCCCAATCCAATTAGGAGCGCCTCCTAAAGAGCCTCGAAGGGCCCAACGGGGAGACTGTCATAAGTGACATTCAGGATTCATTTGCTTCTTTTTTTGCAACTTTGTCAAGTCGCAGATACTTGTGCTTCACTTCTCATTCTGCATTCGCCACTAATTATAATAATAGTATCCCAGGACTTTATGTTCGGCCTGATCTTGTTTGCTATTTTTCCGATTTACGAGCGGCACACTAGATATGCCTTCGATAATCAGCATTCGAGGGAGAGAGTGGTTTTTATTAGGTGTATTAGCACCACAG
The DNA here is from genome assembly GCA_008042735.1 of Drosophila leontia. Lineage (NCBI taxonomy): Eukaryota > Metazoa > Arthropoda > Insecta > Diptera > Drosophilidae > Drosophila > Drosophila leontia. The sequence goes on along the minus strand of VNKB01003398.1, from coordinate 17,882 downwards.
TGCCAGCGCACACTGGCCTGTTATTAAGTAAAAGCTCATGACGGGCATCAAAGAAATCGTAAAGGACGAACGATGCATGATAATTGAAGTCCCATCAAGCGGGAGCCGGAGCAGAGGCAGTCGCATTTCATGCCGAAATTTATGGCTCCCCTCGTGGCAGCTCTCAGCACTCAAGTTTCCCCAAGTATAGTTGGCCAGCTCTTTTGAATGCTGCTTTTGTTATGGCCAGAACTTGTTCAAGGAAGTGGTTTCGCGCGATTTCCACACGTGTTTCGCAGTGTTACACCTGCTAGGAGATATTCATAATTGCCCCGTGTAATGGCTTTCCTTTCTGATTTTAAACCAAGAGTTCGCGGGATACAATTTATTCAAGAACTCATGTCTCCATAGATGCCAGCTGCAGGAATGTAGCTTCTGTTTGAAGGGAGCATTTTTATTGCCTGCAATTAAGTTAATAGGCAATAAAGCTTCTGGATTTGCCAGGCGTCGGCTGTCGGCTGTCGGCTGGCTGGCAGCAGCAGGCAGTAAGAGCCAGTCCATCCTCCGCCCCGAGTTCCTGTGTCCCTCGGTGGATCTGCAAGACAGTAATGCAGTGTGCCAAATTAACTTGCCGTTTGCCTTTTTATCAGTCCTTGGCCGCCCAGTCAATTCAGTTTTTTGCAACAATCGGAGTCGGGTTTTGTTGAACTTTGAACGTTAGTCCTTAAACTGGTGTCCTAGAATATTTCTAGGAGGGTTTTGGGGATGGAAAAGGGTGCTCGGAAACAGTCAAAGGGATATTTTATTGGGCAACTGATTTATCTAGGAAGTGAGTGCATGCTTTTCCCAAGAAAACTCTAGATGGAGCTCATCTTTCGCTGTTCGTGCCTTGATCCCGAGTCCTTAATCTTCCTCTAATACTCTCGCTCTCTCTTACCTTCCAGGTGAGCATCCGGCGGCCATGCACACCGGCAACACAGAGCCCACCGGGAAGGCAGGTGCTCTCCGGCCCTCGGCCTGGCTCTCGCTGGCGTTGCTCTCGAGCGGCACAATGCTGCTTGTCCAGTTGACCGCCAGATGCTCTGGCAGTGCCGCCGTTACCGCCGCCCACCATCACCAACCCCGCACTCGCATCAAGGACACGGACACGGCAGCAGGACCAGGCAAGCGGAATCAGGAGATGGAGCTGGAGCAGCGACTGGGACTAGAATTCGGATTCGGGGGAAGGAGGAGCCCGTTGCCTGGGACATAGTTCCGTGACGAAGAGCGAAACCGCGCCGAGTTGCCAACTGGAAGAGCATTTTAGGTTCGCTGCTCTCTTTCGGCTCCCATCACGATCCGATCCCCGACCCCCTTTGGTTGCCTCGTTTTCGGTCTGACCACGATCGGGGAGGAGCTTATCCTTTTATCACTAAATTAAGTAGCCCGACTTGGTCCGAGGATGGGATTTTTTCTATAAACTAACGAACGTTGCTATGGATTCGGACGGAAGGACCCTAGAGAGGTCACAGCAGCCCCACACAAGGACACGGACAGAGACGGACACGGACACACCCTGTAAATAGAGCCCCCGGACAAGACTTTGCTTCCATCGACGGCTGACTGGTAATGGCAAACGTCGAGTGTAATAATTCATCTACATACTTCAAGTATTCTCGTTTGTTTCCAACTTTCCAACTCACACACAGACACTCGAACATTCTCTAGTACAAGGATAAGCTACATATAGGTGTCTAAACATATTATAAATAAACAGGACAGACAGCAGGAGCAGGAGCGGAACTTTTGATGCAAAGTCCCTCGAGATGTGGGGCAAGTCGGAGTGTTTTTTTTTTTATTAATGTGTAACTAGCGTAAGTTCAAGACTATAGTAAAATGTAAGGAGGGAAATGGAGGGCAGGAGGGCAGGAGACGCGGAGGAGTAGCTAAAACGGACGGATCCGGAGAAAGATAGGATTAACGATTGATTGTTGACTTAAATGTGTGTAAATATAAGCAAATTAGCCTATGTACATGTTTTTTTTTTGTTTTTTTTTATTATGGCTCTCTCCATAAGTACTTAGATCAGATCAGAATAATCTCTGCCCAAGTATATAGGGCCTTTCGTGTGTTTAGGTCTAAGCGATATTACTTATTGTTGTATGTTTGACGGAACAAAACCGAAGCAAGATATCGACATTGATAGCTAACCAGTATCCGAAGCAGCGTATAACTAATTCGACTCCAGTAAGTAAGTGTCTCTCTCTCTATCTATCGCTCTCTCTCTCTCTCTCTCTCTCTCTCTACTTCTCTATACTCTCTAACTGTCCCCCCACAAAAGAAGAAGATATAGAATAATCAGAACCAGAATCAGCAGATCCGAGATCCCACCCCAGAGAAGGGTCTAACCCTGTCCCATCCCCAGCCCGACTCTCATTCGATTTCGCTCTAAGAAAAAACAAAAAAAAGCGACACACTTAGATTCTCTTTGTACTAAGCGTAATATAATATTCGACGGTACTCTTAGTATGCATAACTATGATGGTAGCAACGGGAGAGGGTATATTTTATAAATGTGATTGAATTAAAAAGTCCCCGAAACCAAAGACCAAAAATCAAAGAATGCGAGGCTCTCCCCAATGATCAATATATCAGTATCCATTGTCCACTAGCCCCCTTGGAGAAGGGGTAGGGGTCCCAGTCAATGCATTTGTACAAGTGTCTGTATCAGAAATCGACTTCTTCCCCCCCCCCATCTACTCACCAGCACTAGTCTAAGCTGAACTTGGAGGGGTGTCTGAGTGTTTATAGCAATTGAATGCAATTCAATGTCGAACCGAAACCGATACCGAAACCGAAACATTCGTCGGACAGAGCAGACAACAATTTCTATATATATAAAGTAAGGTGAAATAAAGTCCATGTTACAGAAGCAAAACCTATGAATATATATAGTATATTGTAATTAACAAACCGATATAAATATGTAAATGATAAGCGATAATTAAAGATGTGTTGACCCCATTATGGTATTTGTATTCGTTTCGAAATGTGTATATTATTTGATGAGCTCGCCCCTCGTTTGTTTTTTAATCCCCTTCCCCCTTCCCACAGTTTTTTACTCGGTTGTTTTCGCAGTAGAGTTAATTATAGGAAAACGTAAACAGAAGGGCAACAAAATAAAAAAACAATTTTAAAGCAAATATGTTAAATACCATTTTAGGCATAAACAATGTCGACAAATGCAAACAATTTTAATGTGGTTAAATAAGAAAAATGAATTGAAATGATGAATTCCATGGAAAATAATGCGCGTTGCCTCAATTGGAGGCCAACGAACAAACACTTTGAACAATTGCAACTTCATAAAAAACATAAAAAAGAAAAGAAACTATTAATACGATAAAAAAAAAAACACGGGCTAAAAGAACGGAAACCTACCATCGCGTGGAACAAAAATTACGGATTAAATTGCTAGGTTTAAGGAAATTAACGAAGGTAATAACCAAAAACTGTGCGAATATCACACACACACGACACACACTCCCAGTCAGAAACAGGAAATTTGAACCGAAAAACAAGAGATTCAAACAGAAAAAAAAAAACAAAATATGAATTCAATAAAGGTGTAAAAAAAATTAAAACTCAAAATGCTGCATATTTTATTATAGAGATGGGATAGTACTGGGATAGTACTTGGGGAGGGTTTCCTATTTACAGAAATGGAGGAATATCAGAGGAAAATCAAGCTTAGCCTTAATTTTAAATAAATAATTTTTAAAATTACTTTTGGAGGAGCTTCAAGCTCATATCACGACTTTTGTTCATAATTTATTAATTTTAACTTTAAATTAGTGTCCTGGTAAGTATATTCCCGACTCATTTTAGGCTTTATTTTGTTTCACCTCTACCACTCTGGCTCTCCTCTCTAGTTTTTCCCCATTATTCCACCTGCCCAGGTGTCACTGTGGTCGCCTTTTTTTGAATTGGAAATTCCAACCGCCTTTAATTTGATAGCTCGCACAAATTTGTTGACACATCCAAATGAATTCGCCGGAATTAGAGTGCAGAGTAGCTGGTGTGGAAAAAATATGAGAAATATATATAATTTATGCGGCGCTTTTTTCAGCCATCGAGCTGTTGATGATGTGCAATTAAAAGTGCATGTGGATCGTTTTTGCATAAAATGATGTCAACTAGGCAATTAAGTTATTGCAGGTGTGGAAAATGCCACCAAAGTGACTCTGGGATTCAGCGAAAAGCAAGTTTAGACCTTGGTTACATCCTTATGTACGGCTTTTGATTTATATTGTAATTAAATTTTAATACACAAGACAATCTATCGATGGATGACCACACACACTCTCTCTCCGAATGTTTTATTTAATTTAATTTCAGACTGTCAGCCTTTCTCTCTCTGTCTGCATTGTTTTTTTCGCATTTAAATTAATTTACATAATGCATGCGGACGAAGGAACCTGAATGTAGCCGCCTTGGCTGGACCAGGTCCTCGGAATCGATGTAAATGCAAATGGCCGTAAATAACCAATAAATATGACCCCTGCCGCGTTGTCTTGCCGCTGTCTGGGCATATTAACTTAATTATTTGAACGTTATTTTATTGGGCGAATTTAATCGAAATTTTATAAAATGTTTTCATAATGAGTCGCTTACATATATGAAATATTAATAACAATATCCCCGATCGGATGATTGCACAGGGCGGGGCCGGCTTGCTGGACGATTGCAATCGCTGTCATTGTCTGACAGTTTTCATTAAGGACCTTAACGGGCGCAGGAAATCCGTCCAAACAATGTCAGGGACATCGGATAATGCGGCTCTGGCTTTGTGCGTCTCATTTTGATTGCACTCGGCGCTGGCTGAGTGCCATCTGATTGTACAGGACTCCAAAGGGAATCACCGCCAAAAACTTAATTGGGAATTAATCGAGAAACGGTGATTGGCCATGTAGATTGAATTGCTTGAAAAAAAGTTAATAATTAAAGGGAGAATCAAGCGGAGTCCTTGCCATAAGCTTCTTCTGTGTTATGTAGTATATTGTATAATTTTTAAAATAATTATCATCCCAACCAGATCCCATTTCACCCGTCCCAACTGAGCCTTCAACATTTTATTTCTCGCGTAATCTTTCTGGGGCCGCAGACCTTCTTTCCGGCCTCTAAACTTGGCCCGTGCAGCTGCTATCTGTGTGGCCACACACTACACTGCCTTTTGGGTGTCCTTAGCCCCCTTTAGCCCCCCCCCCAAGGATTCCCTCAAAAAAACCCACCCCCATTGCCTTGTCCATTTGTCGTTGCTTTTATATTATTTACGCTCGTTTAATTTTTCGCATGCTTTCTTTATTCGACGCGTTCAAGTATTTTAACAAATTTTACAACTTTTTAAGCGAGCCTAAGCGAGTACGGCCACCTGCCGCCCACCAAGGGCAGTCAGCCTTGACTTCTGGCGGTTGGCGGACGGGGGGCAAGGCCGGGGCCCGGGGCAAGTCGGTTTGCTTAAACGTTTTGTCGAGCATATTTGTTGGCCATAAATTAACACGCCGCTTGCCTGCTTAATCTTATTATGGTCCGACTAGGTCCAGAGACCTCGGCCACGCCCCCTCTAAAACAACACTGAGAAAAAATAAATATTTAATAAAAATGAGAGATATTTTTGAGCTGTTTTGGTATAAAAAGTTTAAAGAAAAAAGCAATAGAAGTTAGCAAGAAGACAAGAAAAATTCAGCTCTAGAATATACTATATTTCACCCCACTTTTCTCGCTCTGCACCCTCCAAGGAGTAGGTCCAAAAATTTAATAATTTGCTCAACATTAACCACTTGGCGGACTATTGTTGTCAACATTTTTGCCCCTCCTGTTTGGTGCTAATTATAAGGGGATTATTTGCTTATCCCTCAAGGTCGAAGGTGGGCGACATAAATTGACCGTAGACCGTGGCAAGGTGGTGCTTCAAGGCATACAAAGCTGTAAATTAACCGCTCTTCCCTTCTCTCTGGCCTGCCATAAATTCCCAATTAAAAGGTGTAATAAGCGTTCGTTCCGCTTCAGCTATGAATAACATTTCGTGGCCATCCCTTTGCCACCTACCTCCGCACCTGTCGGTAGCTGCGACTTTGTAATGCAATTGCAATAAAACAAACAAGAAAATGGTCTAGAAAGCCAAGAGGGTGGAGGATGTTAGAAAGGAGAGCTCAGTCCTGGGCACAGTGGGCTAAGTTTGGGAAATTTGCCAGCATAACTACAGTGGGTTTAGGGGTACGCTAACAAATAATTAAAGAAAGAGAGAAATGTGAAATGCTTCTGCTGCTCATTAGCTTTTAGTATGCTGTATCGATAGCCGAGACTTTCCCTGAATATTCAGTATACTAAATAACGAGTTAGCTCTTCCGCCTCAGTGCCTTTACTGGGACTCCTGTTCCTGCTCCACTGTGCCCTCGCTGCCAGCTGCGACCCCTGACCCTTGGCCCGCCGCTTTGGGGCAATTAAAAGAGGGTTCGAAGCTCGGGGAGACTCGCAAATTATATGCGCATTTAATGAAGTGTGCCACGCCGCACACTTCACACATGCGACTACGTGGAGTCATTAAACAGGCAGCGCTGAATGCTCACCTGTACTCCTTACCACCACCCATCGCCCCCTTTGGCCAAAGGTCACGGGCCGGCCGTTCTGCTAAAAGGTCACTCAACGACAAGTTAAAGGGAGGGATAAAAAGGGGGGAAACTTAATTGCAAAAATTTTAACAAACACTCGCGCAGCAATAACAATACTTTTAACCGACTGCAGTGGGTGGCCAGGGGGAGAGAGCTCTCTCCGTGTCAGGAGCCAAGATTTATGCGCCACAGACTGAAATTAGAAACGCCCCCCGACGAGGACGACCACCCCCTTCTGTGTCCTTATTATGGCAAGTAGTAAACAAGGCTACTCCGGCCACAGTCACGCCCTGGCCCTCTCCTGGCCAGAAGAAGGACCAGGGCTAGGCCGAGCCGGACTGCTGGCCAACGGCCATTAGTTGATGGTCTTCGCCTTTGGTGCGGCGGCGACAAGTGCACTTTATTAGCGCTTTCCATGTTGTTCCCTCCGATGGTGTCCTGCCGAGCTTTCAATGCTCCTTTTTCTTCTTCGAGCGGGCCATTTGGTGTGCGTTCATTAAGGGCACATTAAGCTGTGTGTATCGGCTCAGTTACTTGGCGTCGACTAGGCTGGATTTTAGCCAGAAAGATGCAAGGGGAAATTGGTAATTATTAATACAAATGTTTCCTTAAATTGATACAAATATCCTTTGTATTTTTCAAACTATCTTTGCCTTGAAATAATCATGATTTTTCTGAGAAATCTCATGAACCCTTTTAAAATGAAAAAATACATCTCTCTTGGTCGCGCGGTGCCTGATTCAAAGGCTCCAAAGGAATCGAAAGGACTCTGCATTCATCTCCTTGTTCTTGGGCCAGGCAGCGCCTTGACCTGTTATTTATGCTGACCGCAGTCACGTCCCGGCTAAGTGCTCATGTGTGTCCTGATCCTTTGATCCCGCATACCATTCCAGCTTGCAGTTCCCCGTCCTGTTTTTCCCCTCCCGAGTGTATTTGTGTCGACATTTGCCGTGGCATTTATAAAATTGTGCATAATTTAAGCTCAGCAGTTGCGGGTTCCCTTTTTCGCTGAGCAAAGCGGACCCTGCCAGGGCAAACCAAAGCAGACCGACCACATGAATGATGGCTCCCGTGAAGCCAGCTAACGGATAATATAGAAGGGGGTGCCACACGGAGAGAAAGGGGGATAGTAAGTCTCTTTAAAATAAGCCAATATGTAAGAAAGACTTCCATACAAGACTCAGCAATAGGTAGATCCTTGCTAGATGTCAGGCTCTACTTAGACAGCTCTTAAAAATATACGATTTTAGTTACAGAAGATTTAGTTTTTCTCTCAGTGCTTCTCCATCTCCGGCGTCGACGCATTGCAATTGCAGCTGCTCTGGCGACAGCAGAATGCGGGAGAAGGAGCGGGTCGCAGGAGACGGTCGCAGGATGTCGCCAACACGGCAACTTGAAAAGCATAATGAAGGATAATGAGTTCTTGATTAGTACAAAGTGGAAAATTGTGTATTTTTGCCCTGTCGCGCAGTGCGTATAAGCATCGCCCATCAGCCGTGAAAGTCCCTTCAGATTTTTCCCCCAGCAGGCACCAATTAACTGTAATTAGGGTCGCCTTCTACCCACTTTCTCCCCCCAGAATGAGCTGGAAAGGCGATCTAGTCCTGGATTCCCAGCGATCCGGAATCGATTCCGATTCCGATTTTGATTTCGATTTCAAAGTGATTGAAATGGCCACAAATGGTTGCTGCATACATCCAGGCCCAAGTGCTGGGCCAATAGCAAACGCATGCCACTCTCGCGGCCACTGCTCATATTCGCATTGCATATACGCATTACGTATACGCATTACGTATACGCCGTGTAAACAGACCCGAGTCCGTGCCGGGGCCAACAAAAATGCTGAAAAATCAACAAAATTTTCAGGCGCGCTTCCCCGCCGTTGTTCTTTTGCTTTTTTATTTTTATTTATATTCCCTTTTCTTTTTTTTCTACCACTCGTTCGGTCTGGGTTTTCCATGGCCCGTTAAATGTAACAGGAAGTTGTTGTGATACACTTTAGCCAAGGGGTAACGTCAGGGGATATAAGGCTAAGAGAGAGCGAAGGTAAGTATTTCAATTTAATTTGAAATTAATATTATAATAGAAAAGATTGTTTGCCAGTTCAAGGCTATTAAAAATTAAACAAACATTGTTTGGTCTATTTTAAACTTATAGTACTCCTATTTATTATATATACGCTTACTTATAGTAAACATATTAATACATTTTCTTTTTACAGAGTATCTCAAAGTCACTGCTCACAAAAAGTATTTCCGTTTACTCCTTTTTATATGGATTGCTTTTCTTGGCTGGCTTTTTTTATTTTATTTCCGCATTCGCATGCAAATCGACGATTAATCAAAATACCACTTTCCCCCAATTGTTGCTGCAAATTACATTTTTTGCATTTTTCGCTGACTGAAATGACAAAATTATACAATTGGCAGCCGATCAGGCGATGGCGAAGCAAGAGTTAATGGATATATATATATAGGAAAACCGGGGGAAGCCACAGTAAGTACTGGCAAAAAGGGCCACTACAGAAGCTGTCTACAGATTACAGATTACAGCAGATACCTTGTTTATTTTATATATTATTTATTTTTGTATATTATTGTATATAATTACTTATTTATTAATATTATTTCGTGGTTGAAGTGACTTTGCCTGAAGCATCTGATATTTGATGTAGTTTCTTAAGAATTTAATAACCTTTATTGTTGAACTAACTTTAAACGTCTTATAAGTAAGATTTGTTAGTACAATCATTTCCTTTTAATTGAAATATATGATTACTTTTAAACATAATCTTCTAACTTAGATTATAATTAAAGAATACAAATTATTTCCCAAGTCCCAGATTACCTAATAGTTTATTCACTTTCTATATCAGCAATTGCTCCTGCCACTTACCCCAAATGGAGCAGCCATCAATGCCTTGTCTTGCTCATTTTGACTTTTTAATAACATTAATTAAAAGTCCACAATTCCCCCTTCACCGCTCTGGTTCTCCTTTAGTCCAGCCACGAGTCCGGCGAGACTTCCTTCCGTTCGCTGGGCAAACAAAGGTAGCGGCTTCGTGGAAGGCAAAAAAGGATAAGAATCGTTGCAAGTAGAAGGTTGTATACCCTTTCAGGTGGAGGGATTCCTTGGGTTTAATATCCTTAAAAATTGATTAAAATAACTTGAAACATTCTGTCCCGCTGTTTAACTTTAGTAGTCTGAAATCTGAATTTCTCCAGTTGATTTCTCTAAGTGTGGGCCAAAATCAGTAACAAGGCTGGGAAAACGAAGGACCAGAACTGAAACAACCAAATATTAATGAATGGGCAAATAAGGCGACGAGAGGTCCGCCTAACTGGTGAAGGCCGGGCCAACCCATTCATTACCTTCCAGGACACTTGGCTCGGCACGTCTTCCATGCCGCCCAGGCTCGCTTATGTAACGGTATAAATTTCTAGTTAATTAATCACCTTTCGCTTTGTTTATGGCTAATTTAATTAATTTTATGTCTTTTATTGTTTCTTGTTGCTCCACGTCGGCCCACTCCCCGGAGAGGTCGGATACGGATGCGGAAACGGATGCCAAGGATTTGAAAGGGAAATGGCAATGGAAAAGGAATAAAAATAAGAAGTGAGCACGAGTGGGAGTGGGAGTTGGGAACTGGGACTGGGACTGGGATGGTGTGTGTCCAACCCTTCGGAATAGTCGAAAAATTATTCATTAAACTTGTGCTGGTCTTTGTTTTATTTTAATACCCTTGCAGGATATTATAATTTCAGTCAGAAGGAGAGAACCTATTAATTATATATATTCTTGATCAGTCCAGTCGATCTAGCCATGTCTATGCAAACTAGTAACTCAGTTTTAAAGCTATCTGAATGAAACTTTTTAAATAGTCTGCTTAAGACTCTCACTTTTTTTTTATGTAATTCTATTATAAGCCAGCTCCCTTGGCCTTTATCATTCACTATCAAAACCGTTTGAACTCAAACGAACCTCTAGTGACCACCGGAGCTCTCGGGTTTCTACCTTTCGCCTTGGCCCTGGGCCTGGCCATCGACCGGGCTCTTTGTGCTTGCCAGATGTGCCGCCGGGCCACTTGGTTTTCTGTTTTTCAAGATGACTTGCAGTTGCACTCGCTGGCAGCTTTCATCCGACTCGTCTTCGCCTTCGTTGGTATACATATTTATTTATTGTTTAAAGCATAAAGTACAATACAATGTAATAATAAATTAATTATTTACTTTAAATATTTTTATACACGAGCTGCTGGGGCATGAAAGGCGCCTTTCCATGGTAGCTTCTTTGTTCTCTTTGTGTGTGTTTGTGTGTTTGTGATTGTGATTGTGATTGTGACGTGATGATCTGTGATGTGGTGACGGATCTCTCCCTCCCGGCCCCTGGACTTTCACTTTATGGCAACTGGGGGGCTGGCGGAGGTCCGCGGATGAGGCAGCAATAAATAGGTTCAAGCGGCGCTGATGAGTTCGATGCTAACTAGTGACTGACTAATGCTTGGCCTCCTCGTCGTTGACCACGATGGGCTCGATCTCCTTGACCTCGGCGGGCGTCTCCTCCTCGTTATCGGGGTTCTCCGGCAGCACGCGCACTTCCACGCGGGTTGACGAGCTGACGGACTGCTCCTCCTCCTCATGGTCATCCGCCTGCTGCTGGTCCTCCTGCTGGTCGTGATCGTCCGAGCGGCTCTGGGCCTTGTGGTTCTGGGGCAGACCCTGCTGCTGCTGCTGCTGCTGCTGGGGCTGCTCGATGGCCGTGAGGATGGACTGCAGCAGGCCCTGAGAAAGGATCTCCTCGTGGTTGGCATCACCGCTCGACACACCGGGGGCGTTGTTCAGGGATCCGCCGAACTGCACTTGGAAGTTCTGCGCAGGCTGCTGGCCATTACCCAGCTGGATGCTCTGCGATTTCTGGGCGGAGAGGACATCGAGTCCGTCCAGGCCGGGCAGCTGCTGGGGATCGGTGCCGTCGGGCAGGGCGGCCACCGCGTTCTTCTGCGAGGCGTAGCCGGTGTGGTCGAAGCTGTCAATGTCGTTGCCGGAGGGTGGTGGTCCGTAGCTGTCTGCCGGCCCCGAAACCAGTTGCTGGGTGTGCTGCTCCGCCACTGGGATGCTCTGGGCGATGGCATTGAAGGCTCCCGAGGAGGCGGCCGACACGCTGCCGAACTGCTGCTGGAGCTGCTGCACCTGCTGCTGCTGCTGGACCTGGTAGCCGCTGCTGCTCACCACATTGGGCCCGTGTCCGCAGTCATGGACGATGATGGGCTGGGGCTGCTGCTGCTGGAAGGGCAGCTGGCTGAAGCGGGGCGCCTGCTGGGGCAAGGGCAGACCCTGGGCATGGAACTGGGAGGCGCTGTAGCTGTTCTCCGCGTGGTGGTGATGCTGCTGCTGCTGCTGCTGCTGCTGGAAGAAGACTGGCGGTGGAGGAGCTGCTGGCAAGTACTGCTGGGTGGGCGGTGGCGGAGGTCCCAGGGGACGCACGTTGGCCACTGGCGGCGGCGGAGGCGGCAGGTACTGGGGCTCCGGAGGTCCGAACTGCTGCTTCTGGTGTCCGAAGGCGGGTCCTGGCTGCGGTGCCGGCAGCTGCTGCTGCAGGATGACCTGCTGGGCCTGGGGCGGTGGTGGAGGCTGGTACAGAGCCCGGGGAGCGGGCAGCGCTGGAGGAGATCCTGCCAGAGCGATCTCGTTGGCAGCCGGCGGAATGTAGGTGGCAGGCTGCTGTGGCGGCTTCACTCCAAACTGATCCAGATGCTGCACCGTGGCTCCGATGGACTCCAGCAGACCGACGGGCACGGGTGGGCGGTAGGCAACCGGCTTGTTGGGCTGACCGGCTCCGTGCTGGGGGAAGGGCTGTGGGTTTCCGGAGGGAGGTGGTCCGTACTGGATGTTCACGTTGGACTGCGACTGCGAGTGGGAGTGGCTGCCATGGCTGCTGCTGGTCAGAGCTGCAAACTGAGGAGGCGGCGGCGGAGGTCCATAGTTTCCACTTGGCGGAGGACCATAGTTTCCGCTAGGAGGAGGTGGCGGTGGTCCGTAATTGCCACCCTGTGGTCCGGAGTGACCAATGGTCTGATACTTCTGGGCGTGCACCGACCGGGGGTCGAAGGAGTCCAATGGCGGCTTGGAGTACGAGTCATCCAGGGAGCCGATGGCGGCCTGTAAGCGAAAATATTATATTTTACACATTGCTGGATCATCTACCCACTCCCATGTGTTCCCGGGATACCCACCTGTAGAGTTTCCGTTTCGATGGAGTTACCGCCTGGTCCAGTGATCACCTGGGCACCATCGTTGCCGCCCTGGAGGGCCACGGCCACGAGCTGCTCGTCCGAGAGTCCGTCGATGATGCTGCCGCCAGCTCCAGAGCCTCCGGAGGATCCTCCCACGCTGTACTGGGTTCCAAAACCGCCGCCATGTCCTTGGGCCACCTGGCTGTAGCCTCCCTGAGTCTCAATGTGGTTCTGCTCCACGTAGGCGCCGATCGGAGCCGGGATTGGCTTCCAGCCGTCGCAGGCCGTGTGGAAAGGAGCCTGAGAGCCGCTCACGCTGTGCGTGTGTCCCGAGGCGTCAATCTGGATCTGCACCTGCTTCACTGGCCCGGGTCCACTGGGTCCCGGTCCCGAGGGTCCGGAAGGTCCTCCATGGTGTCCTCCGTGCAGGATAATGGTGGTGGCCGGCGGCGGAGGTCCTGGCAGGGCCACAGGTAGTGGCGGAGGGCCATAGTTCGGTGGCGGGGCGTCGTAGATGGGCTTGGGGGGCAGGTTAAGCGGTCCAGAAGCCGGTGGTCCGTACGAGGTGGCCGGCTGGTGGGCGGGCTTGAACAGAGGAGCGGCATGCGGCGAGGGCAGCAGCTGTGGTGGCGGCGGCGGAGGTCCGTACTGAGGCTTTGGTGGTCCGTACTGTGGAGCCGGTCGGTGCTGGATCTTCTGCGGTGGCGGCGGTCCGTACTGTGGCGGAGGAGGTCCGTACTGGGGGGCAGGCTGAGGAGGAGGTCCATACTGGGGAGCGGGCTGAGGAGGAGGTCCGTACTGAGGAGCGGGCTTAGGCGGGGGTCCGTACTGGGGCGCAGGCTTGTGCTGAATGTGGGGCGGGCCGTAGAAGGGCTTGGGCACACCGAAGTGTGTCTTGATCTGCTCGTGCAGTGAGCTTCCGCCTCCACCGCCGCCGCCTCCTCCTCCCAGGAAGTTCAACTTGGGTGGGCCATACTTCAGGGCGGGAGGACCGTACTCCCGGAAGGGAATCTGCTGGGGCACACCGTACTCCCGATGGGGCACATGCTGTGGCGGTGGTCCATACTGGGGAGCGGGACGCGGCGGCGGCCCGTAGGTATCGAAGCCGGCTTCCCGGCGCTTCAGCTCCTTGCCACTCAAGACCGCCTGGGCGGCGCAAAAGCAGAGCGTGGCCAGCAATGTCACTCGGAGCAGCATCTGGGGAAGATTGAGGAGAGAAAAGGGCTAAGATTAGGTCTGAGAACGGAAAGTGGTCACTAGGAATTGGGTCAGAGGTCTCAGCCAGATTTCCAGATATCCCAGGAAGTAGATTCTATCCCCCGAAGCAAAGCTATCTCTAGTTTCCGTCCATCATCGGTGCTTGGCCTGGCCTCAACCCTTCAACAGGCCCTTCATTTGTCAGCTGTCTCGGTGACCTTTTTCTGACCGCCGGCAACTTGTCAGCCTGTCAAGGCGAGGCAGGGCCGGATCACGGGTCAAAGGTCCTCGGTTTATTCGTTGGCTTTGTCAGGTGTCGTTTTCAACCACTTACTGTGTGCCAGTACGTGTGTGCGTCCATAATCTGCGCTAATTTGCCAACTTCAAGCCCAGCAGCCTCAATTTTCTGGCCTGGCCAACACTAAACAGCAAACTCACGGCTTAAATAATCGTTAATCGGGGCTGAGACAAGCATTTAAGTGTTACTCAACTCGTAAACATTAATTTTGATTAAAAAATTATGCAGGGCCTTGGAAAAATTAAATTAAGATTAATAATTGGGTTCTCTTGAAAGGTAATCATTTGAGATGTAATAAAATGGTATTTAAACAAAGTCGGGTTGAATCTTTAGCTTTAAGATTGTTTCCTAATAGCTGAGCAATCATTACTTAATTGTTATAATTATTTCAATATTTTAACTCTACCTTTTACAACCTTTAATCTTTTATTTGTATAAAATGTAACAGCTATGTATCAATGAAGTTATAACCACAAATACTACGAAATCCCTCATATGTATTCTAACAATTTCAATAAAACCCATATTATTAGCCAACAAATTTCCCATTATTATTATACTAAATAAATAAGTTGTCTGAAATGGTTGCATGTTTGCCAATTTGGGCAGCGAAGAGCCGCAAATAGAGCCATTTAGAGACCTGGCCTCTTGCGTGGTGTAATTGGCACGCTGCGTACCAGTATTACGCTCTAATTAAAGCATAACCCGGCCAGCGTTGCAGACGTCATTAGCCATCATCGTCATCAGGCACTTCGATGATGATATACATAGCCACCGACATGGCCATCATCGTGGACGGAATGGATGTCACCGCTTCGCTCATGCTCCGGCTCGTCATGATCATCAATAATTCAGTAAGCCAGTCAGTCGGCGTTTCGTGCCGGCGAAATACTGACTGAAAGGCCAAAAACAAAGCCACAGAAAGCAGTTTAATTGGCTTTACGAGTTTGTTTAACAACAAATAAGCCACTCGAGAGTGGCCGAAAGCATATCAGCTGGCGCTTCTTTCAAAATTCCGGCCACAACATTCAGCTGCGAATCAGTGACCGCAGAAGGTGACGAAGTTGGAATGCCCTTACATAACAAAAGTGATCGGTGTGATGCAAGAGGTGAAGGTAGATTTTCGATATGAGATGAGAAATTATGGCATTTAAGCCAACATTTTTGGGAGGTAAATAATCGGGCTTTAGCTTGATTTACTCAGAGGAGATGTATCCCAGCTTAATCATCATCTTACTGAAATATATAGAATCTAGAAGCAGGGAATATTGAATAATACATCATCATTATTTCCCCCCTCACACAGAACCCCCTTAAGCCCCACCATTATCTTCTTTCAGTTATTGTGTCTCTTGGCCATGTCTACACCCATCTTCAGGTCTTTCCCCCATTGCGCAACGGCGGCTATCGGGGATCTTTTGAAATGGAAAAGTGGAAAAGTGCAGCTCATTGGCCGGGCGATGCGCATTGAATACTGGCATTACAATGGCCCGCAAAAGATGTTACTACTACTCTTTTTTTTTGTTACCAACACTTTTTGGTTTTTGGCCAGCGGCTACGGCGTTAAAATGTCATAAGCGGCCCTGGAGAAGAAGCAACGGCAGCTGGGTGAGACTAGGAGGAGGGGAATGCCGAAATGTTAACTTTCACTTCTTCGCGCCGGTGTATATGTATCTTTGTATCTTTGGAAGCCGCTCCACGCATCTCGCCAGCGCGGGGATGAGTAGGTGTCACAAATGTTGGCAGTGAAATTATGCGCCGCATAATGAAAATACATTATAAAAGAAATGGCAAACAATTAAAAGGTGCGGGCTGCTTCTGTGCCCCATTGTCTCAGTGAACCGTGTGAAGTGACCCGGATGTGGCCGGCACTGGCTCAATCTCATTGGGCTGCCTCTTTGAACAGTTGTGCTCAAGTTAATAGCAATGGGATTGCACTTAAAGATACTAATATCTTTCTCAGATTAATGGGTTTATGTGGAAGGGTTCAGTTTGAAAAAAATCTTTCTGGCATGACCATGACTTTATGCTGTAATAGTGAACTTTGTGGCCCGATGCTGGCTGTATGCCTTCGTTTACACCACTTGCTTGCCAGTCCCCTGTTACCGGTCACAGTTCATGCTGAGGGCCGCTTTCTTCGACTTGGACCGCCGGCGTTCGATTTCTGTTCATTAGCATAGGCCACAAATATTTGTTATTGATGCTAAACAATTGACAGCAATGGCAGACAGCGGCAGCGGCAAACAAATGAGCGGCTGCGGCGGCGGCAGAAAAACAAATAACCATATAAACATACAAATGGCCGGCGAAACTTTCACTCTCTCTCTCTCTCGCCCTGTCTCTCTTGCCAAGAAAACGCAAATTTAATTCGAAGATGAACAACACAAAGGCCTCTGGACTGTGGACTGGGTCAAAGGGTTGCCCGGGAGACATATCCCTGCGTGCGGCAAAGTTTTAGCCACAGCTGGCTCCAAAGACCGGGCCCAAAAGTCGGGAATCGTAATCTGCGTTAATTAAATTTCCCCCTCAGAATGCGAAATTATTTATGAATCAATTTCGATAATGAATAAATTAAATCTGCAGACACAGAGCCCCAGACCTGGCCGGCATTGGCTTCGACAAATGAATAATCCGGGACAGGATTCCTGTACAATTCAGGTCCTGCATCAATTTTCATTAGGAGTCCCGGGAAAACCCTCATCAATTAGTTTTTGGGGGGGATTGTAGCCCAAGGTCATGGGGTTAAGGCGCAGGCGTGGCTTTCTGAAGGAAATCCAAAAAGTAGGGTATATAACCAAGATGGAAGTTACTTGTATTTTTCCTCAAGTTTCTTGGCAAGTCTGTTAGGAAAATATTAAGCAAGAAGTCAAGTCAAAGGACAATAAGTGTGTCATTAAGCCCAGTCTTTAATCATTCACATCCTAGTTCAAGCCCCAAGTCCCGTTATTTTCTTCATTCCCCAGATAAACCTTCTTGCTACCATATCCTTTTCAAAACTGTCTCCTTTGGGTTATTTATTCGAAACTTGGAAAGTCCCATCCATCTATGTTTCGTGGGGTTTTCCTTGGGTTTTTTTTTTTTTTTTGATTTTTTTTGCTGCCTAATTGGTCTTGTGTTTGAGTTTCCTCTGTAATAATCCTTTTTGCACTCAAGTCCAATTAGGAAGCATTTCTTTACCATGCCAGCTGCTGGTGTTTATAATTCGTTATCCTCGGCACACAGAGCACTCGAAAAAAATGCGTGGTGGTTTCGCAAAAAACACAGGACTCACAAAGACAAAAATATATACAAAATAAATACAAATTCGCGAAGCGGTTATTTTGGGTTTCGATTCGGTTCGGGCGGGCCGGGCGCCTCTATTTCGGTTCTGATTGCGGGTGATCGGATTCGGATCTCGCGACGTCCGCTGCTCGTCACTCGCGAGTTGAAAATGCTGCCGCTCGGATGATAACGCGAGCTCATATAGGTAATACTCCGGCGCCGGCGTCGCTGCCGACGAGCGGCCGCGCAGCCGCAGATGCGCCGA